>JANBPY010000149.1:0-15853 GCA_027577015.1 Dispira parvispora
ACAAACC
Source organism: Dispira parvispora (assembly GCA_027577015.1). Lineage (NCBI taxonomy): Eukaryota > Fungi > Kickxellomycota > Dimargaritomycetes > Dimargaritales > Dimargaritaceae > Dispira > Dispira parvispora. The sequence continues at coordinate 8 of JANBPY010000149.1, forward strand.
CTCGACGTGGTGTGCGATGTAGTGACCAGTTTACAAATTGTGACTATTGAGTTGCGTACTGAGGAATCCGTCGATGTCAGCAAGTACCTTCATCGGCGATCGGTGGACGCCATCCGAGTACCTCTAGACGACGCTCTACTCCAGGCTCGGGGAGCTATGGTGGACATTCTCAACCACCACGTACACATTTTACGCGGCCTCGGAGTACAAGCTCTACCGCAAAATGCCACCCAGCTTAATCGTTACCGGGTTATTATGTTACAAAACGAATTCTGCCGAAAGAGTCACATTAACCCCCGCATGAAACAAAACCTGGGGTGGGCGTTGGGGAATTTCGGTATCTTGACCACCTTAACCCACGCCATGGAATTACTTACCCAGCATAGTATGAGTTCATGTTTAAGCCATCTCAAGAAATACCGTGAAGAAAGTCTGGCACCCGATAAAACAATTTCCCGTGCCCGTCGGGATTTATTTAACAATCCGGCTTTCCAAAGACTCATGACTAATATGGAAAGACACCTGGCTGATACCAGCCACTCTAGTCACCCTAAACTCGACAAGCTGTTGAGTATCCTTTTGCAACACTTTTCCCAGGACAGATTTCATTCTACCCTTCCACAGGCGACCTCGTCTACAACTCCCGGTGAACCAACGGGCGACTGCACACGGGTGATCGTATTTTCCCAGTACCGTGAATCTGTAGAAGAGATTACTCGTTTGTTGTCCGCACACGAACCTTTGATTCGGGTTATGTCCTTTGTGGGGCAAACGTCCAACAAAACGGGGAAAGGGTTGTCTCAGAAGCGGCAATTGGAGATTATTCGCCAGTTTAAATCGGGTAATTACAATACCCTAGTGGCCACGTGCATTGGGGAGGAAGGGTTAGATATCGGTGAGGTGGATTTAATTATATGTTATGATACTCAAGGCTCAGCAGTTCGTTTACTGCAACGCATGGGCCGAACGGGGCGGAAACGTCAGGGACGTATCGTGGTGTTGCTTTCCGGGGAGTATGAAGAACACATGTTTGCCAAATCCCAGTCGGCCTATGTCAAGGTACAGCAGGCCATTATATCCGGTAAAGCGAAAATACCGTACTACAGGGATAATCCTCGGATGTTACCACTTCCAGTAATTCCTTCCTGCGCCGAAGAAATCCTGAGTATCACCCCACTTCCGGAAACACCACAAAAGCTCAAACGTCACCGGCAGTCCCATACCCAAGCCGATCCCACTCTAGATCACTCGAGCGAGGGTACTTCAGCTCGCAATACGAAACGGCGGCGCGAAAATAAACCAAACACATTGGGTCACTTGGACCCCGTCGAGTGGGACCAATTTCACAAAAAGTTGGGATCCATTTTTGATAGCACTCCCTTTCTCGGCATGTTTACATTACCCGATGATAGTAATCCATCATCTCGTGCCCCATCACCAACGCCACCTTTTGTTTCGGCCCCCACCCGTCGACTGGGCAGCATCATGGCCCACTCAGCCCCGTGGCAGACGTTGGTAGGCCACACCCATTGCATTGGACATTCATTGCTCACGTTAAAATTTGTCGAGTCCAATCGGTGCATTGATACCTATACATTGAACACATCCCAGGACTTTGTGGATACCCGAAGACGGATCACGACAGATCATTTGGACTGTGAGGTGGCCAGTATATGTATCACTCCGCGTCACCATTTAATACCAGAAAAATTTCCCCCACCGGATTCAGTCGAAGGGGCTGTTGCAATTACCAGCCCAAGTACAGACGATGGGATCATCTCCGATACGGGTTTATCGCCACTAGTTCCCGAATCTCCCTCGGACCAGGTTAGTAACGACTGTGAATTGGCGCCACAAACCATCAATGACGAAGACGCTGAAAATATTTCTCAAACTGTAGAGATAGAGTTGTTGGATTCATGTAAGTCATATTCGGACGAGAACCCTCTTTCTCGAGATAAGCTGATAGCACTCCCAACTCAGCAGTGCTATGAGTGAGGAACTTGTAGTTTCCACCATGAGTACCACTGTACCAATAACTTCCAACCGAGCTGCACTGCAGTGACTATCGGTAGATTTTTACTGACATTTTTATGCGATTTGACATTGGTCGTTTTCTGTCGGACTTGCATGGAATACCTTTGTTCGTAGTGAAGCATTTGGAATCGCAATTAGTATTGTCCACCCCAGATAACTTTTCCGCGGAATTTTCTCCATCACCCTGCGACACTGGGGCTTCTAAACAAAGTTCATCGAAATTTGCTAACAGCTTACGATTCCCCAACTCTGTGGTTAATGGCACGGTTGTAGCTGACCCTACTCATAACCTTGCCACGGCGCGGACAGCCCCAAAGATGGACAAAGTAGATGAAACCTACATTAACACGTATAAAGACACATCAATAATGTCTTCCCTGGGTGAAACGCGATCAGCCGCACTGGAAACAGCATCCCACATGCCAAAGGTCAAAGTTGCCTCACAAGAATTGGATGGCCTTTTCCCGGAATTTCAGAGAGAAACTAAGCAGCGCTTACCTTTTGAAGATCCCCACTTTGCATGGTTGCCCGACGACGCCTTTCTAGTCCCAGAAATACTACCCGATATTACTGTTCATAAGCCCTCCCCCTTGCTCTCGTCGGCAATGAACGAGGTCATAGAAATAGGGGATAGCGTAGTGCCACCTTCCAACTTACATCAAAAGTCCACGGATAGTTCGTCGTGCAAAGTCCCACCCTTAGAAGGCCAGCCCGCGATAGGTGACAAGAAGATGCCCCTGTGGATTTCCGACGATGAATGGGACGAAGAAATCCGCGATTGCCTCGACTTACTAGAAAACTTATCCGAACATCACCACGAGGTGCAGAGCGCCCTCCGCTCCCCCGGAGTTTCCACTGGGGCTTGTGACACCAAGTCCCCATGGTCCCATTCGCCACATACTCTTGCGGTGGCTGAATTGGTCTCACCAACCAAGGACGCACCTATTCCTGTGGACTTGACGGTATCTTCTGATGGAGAGGGCACTCCGTTGGTGGCTCGTCCCTCTCGGAGAAAGGCCCCCCAAATCTCAGCGGCATTATCGTCCCCATGCACCCAGCCATCTCCGTCGAAGAGTGAATTTTCGAACCTAAATTCGGTATCCTCTTGCCAATCCGATGTTGAACATACACAGGACAACTTGGTGTTGGTAACCGATAATGATGGGAGTGAATTTCTTTCCCCATTGCCAATACGTCATAGGACCTTGAAAAGGCGCCTTAAACGACAGCCTATCCAAGATTCCCCAACTCCCAAGGGTCTGTGTAACGTCGACCCCAGGGTTTCCCCCTCGCACTCCCAAGGTTCGTCACCGCCGATTTCTCCACACACCACGCCCCTACGCCTTACCAAACGCCACCGGAAATCCCGCCAAGCCATTCCACGTGGAAATAACACCTGCCGACGATTTATTGACGACGAAGCGGATTTGAGTGGCTCTGACCAACACTCCGATGGAAGTGAGGAGGTAGACTCTCAACTCGAAGGGTTTATTGACGACGACGCTACGCCTACTCCTGGAACGCAAACCGTGGACATGCAAGCCATTTACCGCCAGTCTCTCTTTTCCCCAGGTTCTCATTTAGATTTTTTGGGTGGTGCTCGAAACCATAAATTACCCCGGTTTCACACTCGACCTGGCCAGTTTGGTCAAGGCCATACCTCACGTTTTAAATTACACCACATGCCCGACATCTTATCCGAAATGGAAAGTGCTGAGAATTCGGAAGAATGCGAAGATAGTGGCAGTGTTAAGAGCACATCGGAAGATGAGGACGATCTGGAGAATAGCCTTGCTGCTTCGGTGGTGACAGCGGTGGACACGCCGAAGACAGTATCATCGACAGGGCAGGCTGAGCAACCATCAGACCCTATTTCTCCCGAAATAGTAGCTCCCAAAGTGTCCAAACTGCCCCAGAATTCGGGGCTAGGTAGGTCGCGCGCTGTGGGTGATTGTTCTATGCCTAATGTAAGCCCTGCCTTGGTGAGAAGTACCTCTGCACGACTCTTGTTCGCCTCGGATGCAAACCGAAGCGCTATCCAACCGATTAACTTGGTCACCCCTTCGCCAACTGTACCAGTGATCTATCCTTTGGATAAACCGCTAGGAGTGGTGTCTAGTCCCTTTTGTGAGACCCCATCTTCAGTATCCCCTACACTGCGAAAAATTCCGACCAGGGACGTGACTTCGTCTTTAACGAGGGAGCCCATGTTACCACAAGGTGAACACAGTAAGCCAGAACGAATTCCACCACTGTTAGTGAACAACAAAGAAACTGGCCTCAGGCCCTTGTCTACCAATACAAATGAACTGGTCACTCCCGTGGTGGTTATTGATGCCCGGGAACTTACCAACCCTATTGCGTCCATTTTACGCTCCCGGTACCAAATGACTAGTGTGGTGCGGTCCCTTGCCCAAGGTCAATACGTGATTAGCCGCCAGGCTGGTGTGAAACGAAAATCCCGAACGGATATCATCCAGGCTGCCAGTCGGAAGACCCTTGTAGACGAGATTCTTAATTTTAAAGCGGCGTTCGATGTAGCAATTTTAATTATCGAACAGCCCCCAGTGGACCCGCTCGACTCTGGTGAGTTCTCCTCCGTTCATGCTAAGCAGAAATCAACAATATCCCATCGACGCAAAATGACCCATGTGGAAAATCCGTTCGATACTCGACAGTTTGACCAAGGTTTAGAAGTGTTGACACGGATGGGATTGGTGGTACTCTTCTCCTTCGGCCATGATGAAACCGCTACACTAATCCATCGACTGGTTGAACGGGAAGGGGAACAGGGAACCTGTTTTCTAAATCCCAACTCTGTACCTCCGGTGGATGACAGACGAATACGTTTTCTCACCACAATTCCCGGGGTGAGCGATGTGGTTGCGTGGAATCTTTGGAATGCTGGATTTAGAAATTTACGGGATATTATCAATAGCGATGTGGACCGACTGTCGACCATGGTGCCCTTTTTGTCACGCTCTCGTGCCAATGCCCTCTACAGCTATTTTCGTAGTACCACGATCGACGCCACTTGGTAACCCTTAGTCCAGGGATTTGGTATAGCCTCCGCCAATGATATACACGGCTAATGAGGAAAAGTCGATGAGACGAATGAAGAGGCTACTCGGGTCCCAACCTTGTAATATGTTTCAAAAATGAAACCTCCTCTTTTTTCGGGTTACTTTGACCATATGTTGGTGATGAAAATCCACCAGGGGAAGGGATTGTGGGGACCCGAGAAAAAAGAGAAAAAGAATAGGAGCAAACAATATTCCTGTGAATCCCTCCCCCCTTTTTGGTAGGTGAGGGCTAACGACGCCACCAATATTTTTCCTCAACAGCAGCATTCTAGAGGTTAATCGTTGACAACACTGCCTCCACTCTGCTTTGTTGAATTTTTAATCTCAACAGATAAAATCACTATTGTTACCAATTTGCACTGTAATAAATTAGCAGACTTTATTGTACACTAGCATGGACCCACTCTGTTTTGAAATGGCACACCATATTTATGGCAGTGACAATCAGTGTATAACACTTTTGTACCTTTCCGAAAATGAAACCCACTTTCGTAAAACTGTGTGGTGGTACTAAGGAATGCCACACTTGAAATCACGCTCTTTTCTGCGCCACCTTACTTTGGGTGTGGCTGGTAACATGGCATTGCACAATGTGTAAACTTAATTTATCCACCCATGTGTTCCCTACGCGGTTATAGTATCATAAAGTATTGGTCCGCCCTCGGGTTGGACTTCATAATATGGGGCTAATAACGAAATAGAAGGAGTGAAGGACATGCTGTGTATGGACCCCATTCTCTCGATTTTTCGAATACGACCTGGTGATAAGGGTTGGGAATACATAACCCCAAATCTCCCCCACACACCCACATGCCACTTGTGTGACATTTGATCATACCTTTGTCCATCGAGTAAAAAGTATTGGGTGGCTCATCAAGTAGTGAAAACGCATGGATGAGAAACTCCGGCTACATTGGATAGAAAATATCATACCAGACTGGATTGGAAATGTAACGACGAAAAATATATCCCGAGTTTCTTCACGAGTACCCCATTGAGAAATAGCGTCATTGCTTTACTGTACGTTATTTAGGGGGGTCATTTCTCGTCTTATTAATGAAACGTAAAAGTTGAACAAATGATATTTTTTTGATACTACCATAATCTTTTGTAAAAACAGGTGAGCGACAATACTGTGGCTTTAATGGTCTCTTTTATGGTTCACCGTGGACGCCAGAACCATGTACTAGTAATGAAATATTTTTATCGGAAGAAGTGAGAGGCGTTTCTCGAGATGAAAACGTCCGGACTTCATCTAGTGGAAAGCGAAGAAGGGATGCCCACTTGAGCCTTGAATATTATAATACCATTCTTTAGTTTTATTCTTTGGAAGAAACAATGTTCAACGTGATTTTAGTGATACAAGAAAGAAAAGCAATCACAGTGGCTGAGATATTTTATCAATGCGAACTCTTCCCCTCCCCTCTCACCCCTTTTTTTACATTGGTCCATCACTCCTTTTTTTTTAGAACAACTGGTCTTTGTTACCGTGTTGGTTTAAATCGAGATTGCCAAAGTCATATAAAATGGGAACGATAGTCCTGACTTACAGCAGTTTCAAGTTGAATGACTCCAATGTGACAGGATGGAAACACTTTGAAAATTCGGTAGAGCCTGTATTTCCCCACGTTTATAGAAACCCAAGTAATCTGGTTATTAGCACCGAAATTTGTCTTGCTTGATATCTTGTTACGATTTGTATGCTTGCAGTAGTACCTTTTACTTTTATTTTGACAAACATATCCCTTGTTTATGTCCTTTTTGTTCCCTCTCCCAAACTAGAAAATTTCTTCCAGTTTTCCTTCGAGCCTCAAACCCGACACTCACAGTATGCCGGAAACCTGCCAGGGAGCCCTAACAATAGTACCTTAATCACCTCACATTTGTCTCCAGGCGCCACAGTTGCCCGTACAGTGTCCAAACGCGATGTCCATAGAATTAAACAGTGTAGATATAGGAGGTAAGATGCTCATTCACTTTCAGGTCATTTACCCGGTGCCGATCATTGTTCTTTGGACAATGCTTGTTCCCGTTTAATCTCATTTTTTGGGAAGAAACGGTCAAGATGGAGGTCCTAACGCTTCACAGTCATCGGAATCTAGTAGCACTTTTTTCCCTACTGGTCGCTCCGGCAAAGTCAGTGAGATACTATTTATAGCAGTAAGGATTGTACTGTGATCGTAAAGCAATCATTTTTTGGACAAATTTTCATGTCCTTTGATCGATTTTGTGTATTCACTAACTGGTGTTTGTTATACTCCTTGTGTCCATCCCTTTGTCAACTTTCTCCCCCCTTTTTATACCACAGATGAATTAGTGGTATGGGATCCCCATCAGTCTTATAACTATTATGGTCAGGTTACAAACGTCGACCTTTATGGTCGTACCGTAGACCTGTATATCTACGAAACAGAAACGACCCTGGCACTCTCTTATGATCAGTTAGATATACTGCACCATTACCGACCTCAAATCACCGAGCTTTGAGTTTGCCGTTTGTATGTCCCGACATTATTGTTTGTCGCTCTCTTGGGGTAACTGTGTTACTTCCAATTCCTATACTTTTCACTTAATTGACCGTTCTCCACAATAAATGTTATTGACTGCAAATTAAACGAATAGTAGGAGTAGAATAGTTATTCTTTTCCTTCACGTGAGACCTACGAGTAAGTGACACCATCGAGTGATGAGCGAAGGAAAACTCGATCATTCCCCTGAAAGTGATTGTACAGAATGTGAACACTTTGATGAAAAGTGTCTGCATTGTCTTCGAGAACATTATGCGTTATTATTTGTACCCTAACTGCTGCATTATCTATTCCCTGACTTTGGAGGCTCTGAATGGCCTCAAAAACCTATGACTCGATTTCCTTAAACATTTTCAAAAGTCCACCACCCTACTCTTGAATAATACTATGATGTGTGTGTGTGTCGAAAGTTGGGTTTACGTTTATCCGCTTAGGATTAATATTAGATATGGGTGCCAAAGTACCATGGTCGTTATAACTGCCCCGTACAAAACTAAAAGGGGTGTTAAATGAACAAAAAATATGTTGAACTTTGTTATTCGATAAAGTTAGTATTTTTTATGCTACCTGAAATATCAACACTGTTCAAGAGTTCGTAGAACAATGTTGTACCGCAGAGTTAGCGCGGTATTAGTGGTACATGATAGTTTTATCAGGCTCGACTCGTGGAGGAATTTGGCTCTAGCTATCCAAATTCCTCCAAAACTTTCATTAGTATTTATCTCGGGTAAGGGCTAATGAGCTAAATGCAGTCATCCTGACCAATCTTAGTTTATCATCGGCGTGCTTCCGAATTGGTAGTTGATAACTATCAATAGTTGTTCAACTGCCGCCTTTCATTATTCGGCTTTCCGGATATCAGTCGCGTCGGCCACCAGTATTATCGTTCTCGAATGGTTAACGTCCTCCTCTTGCGTTAACCATCAGTTCAGTTGTTTATCAAGAATACGCAAGGAATTGTATCTTTATTATCCGATGTATATATTGTTGTAGTACCGGAATAACCACCCCAGCTGGTTATTCGGTGTTTTTGGTAAATATTTTAAGTAAAAATTGACGTTGTTCGAATTTTTCATTCATTTTGACAACCAAATATAGCATTGTATTGGTTTAGAATTTTAGTCTTCACGTTCGTTATTATTTTTCCTAACCTTTGTCTTTTGGACAGTGTGTTTTTCACTTCTTGCTATCTACTTTCCCTTTCGAAGATACGGAAGGGGGGAGGGGAGTAAACAAAAGAAACAGACTATAATCACCGACCATCGCCGGGTAGAGTTAAGTTATAAAAGCGTTGGGCTCGCATAGCTCAGAGAATCACCCAAAAGTAAAGTACACAACCGAACCAGTATGAATACACCGATTTATGTCACAATAGGGTAAGCGAAACTTTGCCACCTTCCCCCAGTCTTTATAAGGACAATCACTCTTCCCGTAGCTATTTACTGTCAAGGCATTTTCCAGATATATCACTGGTACCATAGATCATCACCTCATACGTTGTGCACCAATCTAGTTTGCACTTCACTCCTATTCTGTTTAATAAAGCACCTATAATTTTTTCGGAGAGACTATGATGGAATGAAAATTTTCCCATTAACAAAGTAATGATCGATTAGGAAAAGGGCTATCAGGGTCCAACTAAGACCATTGGCGTGGGTTGGGGAAAGGGGAGGAAGCCAATGATGCCTTGTTTGGGCAGTTTGTAATAAAAAACTATAACCGATTGAGTAATTTTCTTCGTCTGCATAATGATTTAGAGGAAAGCTATGTCACCTACAAGTTAGCCAATAGTATTTCATAAACGACTTCTTTCAACTCTGGTGGATCTTTTTCATTACACAATCGGAAAAAAATACTACCCAACTTGTTCCCAAACTCGGCGGAGGTCAATACGGAAACCTCAGAAACAAAGCGGGATACTCTCTTTCGGCGATTTATAACAATGGGATACTGTGAAGAAGCATTAGCATATTATGGTGGGTGTGACAAGAATAGATTGGATTGCTGTACTCTGGTGGAAGCCCGAGCGAAAAATGGCAGGAAACCGTGCATAGAAAGTGATAGTTTCACGGATTAGCATGGATGTACATCCCAATGTATGATAGGACCATATGCGACAGAGGTTTTACTGGAACCAGTAGCCTACCTAATTTACCCAATAACTAATGGTGACAAACGCGACAAAGAAAATGGTCAGTCTAATAAGACAGTGTGCTAGGGCCAAACATTAAAATGACCCAGGCGAGGCATTCTCTTCATCCGTACAGTTTAATGCAGGTTTTGAACTAGTCGTGCGAACGAACGCTAGTACTGATGATTCTGAGAAGAGCAATCGAAGACCAGCCAATTATATAAATTATCAACGCATTCAATTTTTATATGAGGTGAATTTTCATTCGAAAAGGGAGAACTAAGAACATACCCCTCCATTCACCGACCAACTACGTTCCAGAATCCAGTCATCTCCACTGTTACTACTTTCCCAGAAACCTAATGTGCACAGTAATAAGGGACCATCTACAATAGACGGTAAATCCCACATATGAGGCAGATGACCGTGATGGCAATCCTTTTTCCCTGACGCAAATGGCTACACATTAAAACCCTAGCTTTCGGCTCATCCTCACCCTTTGGCCTTGTATTGCGTTAGCCTCGACCATACCTTTATTACCTACCTTTGAGCTAGTTGTTACTTTCTTTCATTTTTTTTACTTACCTTGTGTATTTTTATGTCGTGACTTGCATATTTCTTATTTTTTTATTATATAGCACTTCTACGCTTGGCCTTTTACGAAAGTTTACTATTATTACTCTCCAAGGTGCAGTATTGTTGTATTGGGTTGGACTTTGAGGATGTCTAAGGTAGAGAGTGTCAAGGGATTTCGGAATATATGGTTTATATTTTTAAATTAGCGATTTTATTGTTTCTTGAAAATATATTTATTTCGAATAGGAAACGTTTCTGCGTTCGTTGGTTTACACTATCTCTACTGTTACTCTATTAATTTGTACCGCCTGTTTTAAGCGCACTACATGGATACAACCATCTCCATCAGTGGTTGTTAATATTATTATAGCTTGAATCTTCCCTATTTTCTTGACAGCCGTTGATGTTTTTCTTTTCTACTTAGGTGACCTGTATTCTTCATAAACTTAATACGACGACCAGTATAAGCCGCTGCAACTATTGTGTCTATAACTCGACCACCGGAAAACTTTGTATACCATGGGCCTAAACTGGTTAACCAGCCGTCTGCAGCGCTTCAAACGCTTGGTGTGGAACCTTGAACCACTTAGCAAACCGCGTTTTGACCAAATAGCCAACAACCAACTTTGCCCGCCCCTTGACCTGGAGAGTTTCCGATGGTTTCTGTTCCACGAAGAGCATAGCCACGAGAATTTTGACTTTTACGAATTCGTGGTGGCCTATTGGGTACTCTGGTTCAACCTAACACCCGAGGAACAAACCCAGGCACTTCCAGTGACCGACCTTGCCTTGCGCCCCCACGATCTACCAGCGTTCCCTGAGGAGGCTAAACGTTACTTTGCGGATAAATTCCAATTGGATGGGTATTTAACGGGCGATCATTACAAAAGGGTCACCCTCACCAAGGATACGCCTTCATACAGCATTGACATGGACGTCGACAAGATGGAGTCTTTCGTTCGGTCGAGCGTGGTATTCAATGAAGGTTCCAGGCTTCAGGAATTATTAGTGGAGCACTACCGATGCCACCAATCTCAGGAGCCTACACAGTCCCCTTTGCCCCCGACCTCTAAAAAGTCTGCACGACTTACCTTCAATGGCTTAATGGCTATTACACCACAGCAACCGGATGACATTAAGCAAGCCATCACTGACCTACAAGGTAACCGTCTACCGTTACACTCTATGGTGGTATTAGCTCTAGAACGGTTTTTCAGTTCCCAGAGTATCTACGAAATTAACGTCGCTCATAAGCTGCGGAAACAGCTCCTTGAAAATGTCTCACGTACCACCCACCCTAGTATATTCGAACCGGCGTATCGGGAAGTAGTCCAAATGATGGAACGAACCGCTCAAAACTCGTTTATGACATGGTCGGTACGCAATATCAGTCCGAAGGAAGCATTCACCCGCACCCGAACCATTATCCCGTGTATCATCAGTATCGTGGTCATGTTGGCCCTCTTGATTCATTATGAAGTGAACCGCTGGTGGCGCCTGTTTACTCTACCCCTTTTAATGTTATCCGTGATTTTCCTCATCACCAACACCCGTGGGGTATGCTCTATGATGGCAATAGCGGGTAAGCGTGACCGACGTCTGTTTCGAAGAAATTCGACCCATTCGTTCTCGGATGTCTCGGTCAAATCGTCCTTGTCTTATTCGCAAAAGGCCCAAACCGTACAAGGGTCTGGTGCGAATAACGAACAACTACCGCCTTCAGTACTGTCAATGTTTAGTGTGGAAAGCCACCGTAAGAGTAGCCTTACTGGTAATCATCACATTGGATTAACCGATGAGACCCGTCCTAGCGCATCTTCGAACCCTAATAGCCCACGGGCGAGTAATATTTCCGAATGGCTGGACATGCATGAGCCCCTGGTGCGTCGCGGCCAGTTGGAGGTCCTACTACCTTCTCTGGCCATTTCCTTTATAGTCATCATTATGCTTGAAGCGTTGTTTATTTCGATAAATTAATCTACATTATTACAAATAATAAACCAGTGATTGGCGTACTAAAAGAAATACGTATGTCGGTTTGAAGAAGATCAGCATGGCTGGTGGACGAAGTGCTTCTTTTAGTTCAAGCCAGTTTATTGATGGTACCAATTGCTTGTATACACACTGCCGGAGGCCAATGAGCCATAATGCAGCTGTTTAAAAACAGATCCATGTTTTTTTTTGGCTTTTCTCAATGTGGAATGCACCTTGTAAGCAAATGGAAACGGAAAAGGAAGGTCGTAAATTGAAGTTGGAAATAAATAACCGCCACCTTCTTACCACGAAAAACCTTGTGCGAAAAGAAAAAGAAGACGTGGGAAACGCGGAATATATGAATTTACCAAAAATATGCGATGCAAGAACAGGGAAAACAAAAGAATAAATCATGGAAGAGACCGAGAAAGCGTTCAGTGAAGAACATTATGCTGGCACCACTTTCAACTTGGTCAGTCTACATCGATGTACACTGGCTAGTCAATAGGACATGAAACGTACGGATAATCTACTAATCTTGGGTAGCGTTACTGAATCAATCACAATCCTACTTATCCACGGGCATGACCATTTCAGTCATGACCGTTAACAGTCTTGACGACTTGGTGGAAGGGTGCTCTTGATTGAGTGCTTTTTTATATTCCCCACCCCGACAATAAAGATAATCCACAGTTTCAAGGCTGTAAAGGTGTAATAAACAAGAATGAAATAATCTCGGCGAAGAAGAATCATTCTTTGGTCACATTCTTTGGGTATTTAAAAAACAGAAATGGAAGAGAAGTTCAAATATGCATGGTAAGCAAGTAAAATCGGCTAGATTCGGATTGACATACACATGCCATGTCTGACATTTTCTATCAAGGTCTGGTAGATGGTTTTCGAATGCCCTTTTTGGCCGAAAATTAAAGCATTGTATTTTAAATTTACAGGTTGGTATAGCTCTGGCAAATTCTGGTCAGAGAACAGGTTGATTACATAGCAGCAAAGTACATTCTCGTTATTTTGAGAGGGAGGAGTATTAGCGATGAAGGGAGAGCTTTGGAAAGTGACTGGCCGGGTCAGAAGTGCAATAAGACATAAAAGTGTTCTTTAAATATATGTTGCAAAATCAACAACACTAACGGCACATGTCACCGAGTTTCGCTAGTAAGGAAAGTTGGCTGTAGCACCCTACTGATTGCACATATCCTTTCGATATTTTTCACAGTCGTTGAAGATTAAGACTCTAAAAAGATTCTACAAACCGACCACTCTGCTAGCTGTGTCCTCTTTTATAATTTCATGGGAATGACTAACGTTGGTAACGACAATCAGACGGTGATACTTGACGAGAATAGCGAGTATTATTTTTCCCACGTTTTGGTACTGACAACGTGTCAAGGGGGAAAAGGCAATGTTAGTGCATGAGGTAAGCCCTCTTACGTTTGATTTCACATTCACCACTGAGGTAGCATCTCAGAACCCTGTAAATAGGGTATCCGCCTTGATATAAATAAATAATCAAGCACGTTCGAATAAAACGAAATATAAAATACAAACTGATGAAATGGCTTTACTTTAGCGACTCGTCTGCTGTCCTGTCTAGTTTTCCTTTGCTGTAGGTGTGTAAACCCTATTTTTTTATTCTGTCATTTTTTGGTCTAGAACGGCATAACAACAAAGTAAATGATAGGAGATAACTTGCTGGGAAAAGGGTAGTGCTTTGCGCCACTCTACGCTTTGCCTTCTGTCCCATCAACGACCAGGCCCAACGAAATCAATTACGCTGGCAACCCAATCAGTATATCGTGATGATTCTCTACACGCGATGATAGGCATGACTTGCGCAGTTCAAGTGGATCCCCGCTTTCCAGAAACACAGCTGAGCATAAAGCACGCATTAATTACCATTGGAAATTGGGATTGGCTGGGATACACCATGTGTTCCCCACCATTGCAAATGGCACGGCGAATAGTTTTTATGGAAATGGAAACCACTTATGGCCAACGAAAGGTCAGTGGCAACACCGCTTAATATGGTGCACTCAAAGGTGGTGAAGGTGTGAATGCCGAACGACTGGGTAGATATTTTTTTAAAAAAAAAGAATCTTGACGAGAACAACCGAGTTTCTGATAAGCATACAAAAACTATTCTTTCACTTTTTTTTTATTTACACTGTCGTCAGTATTCTTTAGACATGTGCTGTACCCTCCAACATGAAACATATACACACATAATCACGAAATTTTGACAGGGAATACGCTACTCTTCCCTTTGCATTAGGCCAGAGTAAGTAAACTCCTTGCGACCTTCTGGAAATTGTACTCACCACCAGTGATGTTTTATGGAGATACACCATGTTATCGATCACTTTTTTACATCAGTTTAAATGTATGTGTTTTCTCCGATTTTAGGTGACGATTATTTTTAGACAGAGATGAAAAACTTGACCAGTGCAAATTTTCCACCTAATCCACTCGCTACTTAAAAAAGTGGTAAATCCCACATGCCCCGTGCTGGTTCCTTTATTCCTTTCTTTGTACTCATCAACCAACGTCACCTGTGGGAATCCCCTGCCAATGATTCGCCAATCAAGTGACTACAGATCACTAGTCTTGAAAAGGAGTGGATGGATTGGTTTACCCATGAAAAAGGCACTGCACCTTCCCAACAGCAGTTTTCGCCGATCTCGATAACGGAAGGTCGTATATTTCACCACAGAAAAGTATGCGTGCCTCTCTCCGCTGATTAGAATATGTCGTCAGGGAATAATGACTGGTTACTCGCATACAGCTGTATAAAACGGATTTGCGAACAAATACATCCTTTCCACTCGGATGGCAACTTTGTGACATTATAGCGCCTCAAAGCGAAGGTATAGCATTTTATGTGTGGGCAGTGAGCCTGGTCTGTTTGTAAATCCCAATCCTCCCGAACAATTTACGGCCGCTTAATTGGAATTGAGGGCCCAACCCAAAGTTAAGAAAGCAACAGTTGGGTCCCCGGCGGGCTGGGTATTGCTAAATCGGGTTTCCAACTTTGCTTGCTCGTTGTTACCAGTTTCTTTTTTTTCAAAATTTGCGTTGTGTATCGATAAGATTGCCACAGTTGATTATTTTTCAATCCGCCACCCCATTGTGAGTAGCAGCCTAGATATCACCAAGGTCTGGTGTAGCGCTTGCGAAAATCCCGACTGATAACCAAGCTGTTGGAGTGTAAGCACTTGCGGGCTTTTCGTTGGTTGTGATATTTTATTTATAGCTTTACTGGAGTTCAAAATAAGCGATAAAGAATGAAAAATAATTTGTTCTCTGTTGCACCCCAACAATTTTTTTATTGTATACGACGGAAAGAGATTTGCGTCATATAATAAATGGCTTCATGAAGTTGACCTTTTCATGGCTCGTGGTCGGTGGATCATTCATCCATCCAGAAGGAAAAAAAAAAACAGAACACGAGTTTATTCTTCCGAGTGAGATTTTCAAAAGCTACTGTTGATATTTTTTCCGTTATACT
>JANBPY010000150.1:0-15690 GCA_027577015.1 Dispira parvispora
GGTGTAGTTCGGGTAATTTTATATGGCACATTGTTCATACGCTCGACACTAGCGAACGTCACATTGGCATAGCGCTTAGCAGGACCTTGGAATTTGGCCACCATGTCCTTAAACGTATCACAGTTATCTTGATAATTTTTAGCAGAAAATAAAAAACCGTAATTTTTTAAATCATCCTTAGACATGGCAAGTCTTTTGTCCATCTCCAAATTCCGTACCGGCCGTGAAATCATTTCCGTATCAAAATTATTCAAACTTAATGATTCCATATACAGCCTCCGAATCACCCTCTTCAATCTACCCACCGTACCCATTCCATTGACCAAATTGGCAATGACCTCTTCGCTATGAGTGGAAAGTACATATACGTACAAGTTATGTTGAAAAATGTAGCGGATTGCCTCATTTAGATTGACGGAGAGCCAATCACGGTCAGCGTCACTAACAAAGTACATTGGGTAAATTTTGGCGACCACCCCAAGTGCGCGTTTGAAAGAGACGACAAAGTCCACATTATTCGAACGAGCAGACAGCTCTTGAAGTAAAATCAAGGCCTCTACTGGTCTATTATGGCGTGTAAGGAAAAACGTGGGGGAGAAATCCAACAACTCCTTACCTGGCAATTGCTGCAAATCAACCCACTGTCGTTTCACGTTTTCCTCTGGTAAACCAGTCGTCGGCCGCGTGAAATGTGGAATGCTGTAATAGGAATTGCTCTCGTGGAGAACGTAAATCCGCCGTTCATATATCGGTGCTATAGGGGAAAGGCCTTTTGGTAATATCTTGAGATTTTCATATGGTTCGTCGGCGGAGGGGAGTCCGTTCATCTTGACTTCACGTGATAGGTGGTATTCAGAATACAGAATTGGCCTATTAATTTTGTAGAGATGTCTTTCATCGCGAAGACTCAACGGATATTTGTGGTAAATCACGTACGCTAGTTGTCTTAATTCCGTAGAACATAGTGACAATAGCTCGTCGTGGTTGAGCGACTGAATCTCCTCCGTAACGTTCAAAGGAGTGGACTCAGTTTCTAGTGAAGGACACATGATTTTGGCGATTAATCCACGTGGACTCTACGATACACATAAGAAATATATCCGTATTAAAATACAGTGGTGAACAATATTATGGATGAGTAAGTGGCTTGAATTAGTCTTAAATATATAGAGCAGGGGGATACGATACGTAGGTTTTACACCAACAATGTATGTAGTGAACTGATATGGTATCACTAATCATCGTTAAGCAGTGTGGAATAAATGTTGATAAACTTACCTCCAACTCATCGGCAGTCATCTCTTCCCGCAATTCCTTGCAAACAGGATCCTCATTAGCCAGAATACCTGGGGAAAGTGCAAACAAGTATGTCAGGACACCCCAACCTAGGATGAATATCTTCATTTTTGAAAGCTGAAGAAAAGACGGATATCAAAAGCGTAAAATGGAGGGATCCGTGCTAGGGAGGAAATGAAAAGGAGAAAAGTGGGTAAAGAATGTAGAAAAATAGCAAGGGTAGCTGGGTGAGTGGAGGGAAATAAGGCAAATTATATATAACTATAGCATTTTGACGAGGCAGGGAAGATATTGGAATATCAACCCTCACAACCCCACAAAATGAACCTCGGCCACGTTTGGTGATGCATGTGATACCCAATAGTATAGTTGGGACAGGGATATGGACTGTGGGCGGAGGCAGTTTGGTCACCGCAAGGAAACCAAAAAAGAGGAAAATGCCTAACAAAATGGAATGGGTATAGCGTCGGCTCAAGAGTTGCAAGGAAAGAATATGGACCTCGACTACTGCTGTGTCACACACAGCATATCCAATGGCGTCAAAGAATGGTAGAGATTGGAAACCAATTGAGAGAAGTTGTGCTACTGTGAATAACCTAGGCGAAATGTGGAAGAACGAGATAATGTGTGCTGGCTTATTCTCCGTAAGTTCGGCAGGATAAGGGGGGCTAGTATAGTCTTGCAGTAGGTTATTATTTCTGTAAAAAATACTGGGGGAGGACGGACTAAGTAATGACTTGCTTTTTTTTAAATAATTTGAACCTACAAGCCTAAACTCAGAGCAGAGCAGGTAGGTAGGTGCCGAATATATACATGCAAAAGAAAAGGGAAAGACATACGCTTGTCCACAATCCGAAGGCGGATTTATTAAAATATATAATATAGTAATTACGACTAGATCCAATAAATTAGTAAGCTTATGGACAAAAAAAAGGTAGAGGAAATAAACAAACCAAAATCCGAGGCATGTGTTACCAAGGTAGGCTCATGTTTAAGCTGAGCGCCATGTGAAAATCAACAATGCTTTGTTTATGTGAGTAGTCTTATCTATAAAACCACTGGTTGTTTATAGTCAAAGTAAACATTTACGGATCGTTTTATTTCGACTTGGCCGACGGTGCTTGTGGGATGGTTAAACACCGGATACCTAAATAGGTACAAAAGCGGTCAATAACGAACAACGCCCAATGCACATAGGCCACCGAGGCAAACACAAAACAAGCCCATAAAAAGGTATGTTCCGAGTGCGGGGTGAGCAACGGGGCTTGACCTAACCACCGGGGCAAGTTGGTAAGGGCCGCCCCGAGGATTACGGGGATCATTTGGACAGTAAACCACGGAAAGGGTGACAGGGTAACGTGGGCCAGAATAATCTTGGTGGCAATCCGACCAAAGGCGATGCCAACCGTAATAATAAAGAGCGCCAAATGCTGGTGGGTAAAAATGTAGGAATCGGGTGAGGCTAACCACAGATAAGCACAACTGAGAAAGAGTGCCATGGGTAAAAGCTCCGCTAGAGCCAACGTATAACTCTTGCGATCTCTTACACATACGCGATGTACCGCCGTAAGGCAGTACGGAGCGTGGGCAAGCACCACACCTAGAAACAGCAACACGATAAGACAGTCAATAACACGGTAGTGTGGAGGGACTACCGGAGCAAGCCACGAGCCAAAAGAGGCGTGGGCATTTTCAAAGTAAATCTGAGGACCATAGACACCCGATAGAGCCATGAGCACACAGGCAAGAATTAGGCCTTCGGTAGGTCCGTTGATGATGCCCAAAAACAAAACCTTGGTGTGGTACTCTTCCCAAGTCGAGAGGTAAAAGGTCAAAGACGTACAGAAGATAATGCCTACGCTGTACCACGAATGACCCAAGCCCATGCCCGCTGCCTGGAGTAAACCTCCCAGGGAACAGTTGAGAGCGTCGCAGCCGTGGTCAAAAAGTTCACCCAGTGGGGAAGAGGTTCCGGTACGTCGGGCTTGTTTACCGTCGACGTTATCAAAAGTCGAATAGAGCCACATACCCAAAGCCGCACTAAAGTAGAGCCACGCCGGGGCGGGTCCGGTCAAGTCGGGCGTATAGTACAGGAAAAGGGCCAAGTTGCCCACTACGAACCCAAAGCCTACCAAAGTAATAAGGTTAGGGGCCATCCACCGGGGAAACAAAGTGACGCACCAGTTCCAATAGTGTCGTAGTACATAATGGGTGGTCCACGACAAATCTACTGATTGGTACCGGTACAGTTTTAAGTTTTCTAGTCCCTGCTCGCTCACATAAGTGGAGCCCGACGTAAATCGCCCGAGCACCATGATCGATTAGTTAGCGAATATGTCTCGGGCAAAAATAAGGCAAAGTTGGTCGAGAATGGCGGTAACCTCTACTGGTTTTAAAAAAAAGTATAGAACGATAACTGAAACCCTCGACAATGGAACAGCTTTCCTCTCCCCGTCTTAAAAATAGCAATCACCAAAGTAAAAAAAAAAGGTTTAATAGAATAAAAGCACAACCAAGGGGGAAAAGGAGGGTTTAAACAAACTAAATAAACCAGTCAGACTAGGAATAGTACTAGGTTAACACTGGCTGGAATATTCGCCCAGCATATCCTGAGTGGTCACTGAAAATGCACCAGTACTGGAAACACGCCACTCCAAATATGGCACAATTTCACAGGTTGAGGCACAGCACTCACGCTTGTGGACTCGCTAACTATTCGGAAACACCTTACGATATTGTTGACGTTAGCCTGGTGACCAGGGCTATAGAAAAGGATTAACCATGGTGTACCTGGTTGCATGCACTGGCTCAAGGGCCAACGCCTTGTCACATATTACACCCAGACCCTTGTATCCGTTTAGATGTAAATCTCCAAAATCTTGAAATATACGTGACTTTTATAGAAATAGGAATCTAGGCACTAGCCGAAGCAAAATGATGGATGACCCTCTTTGCCATAGCACCAAGGGCAGTCGCTTCCAAAAGGTAATGATGGTCTGTATTTTGCATAAACATAGTCTGTGACTCTTATTTTACCCGCACTGTTTTGTTTAGTACTCAGGGGAAGAACCCAATCGCTAGAAGATACCCAATTCCTACTCTCTCCGTATTTCCCCCCTTTTACCGTATTTACACTAGAATCACTGCCGTTTCCATGGGATATTATTTCATTCACTTCAGGTCAAACCCATCCCATCACTTGCTGCAGTTGATTCGGAGTGTCAAAAAAAAAGATGGTATTTACAAGCAGTGGGAGCGCTTGACCTCTCTGCCGCTTCCTCTCCTTGTTTTCAACCCTTTTCGCCAATAAGCAGTTTATTGCCACATCCCTTTGCCAGTGTGTGGATATCACGCGGTTGTATACGAACTGCTTGTTCTTTTATCATAAATACTCACCAATCCGGTTCTCCATCAAAGATTACTTGGCATTGATCCTTTTCCACTCGTGTCGTCTCTCTTTTTCATATAAGCACAAGGCTATAACGCAGGAAACCACTTTTACATATTCCTGATTAACATACACCATGCTTCCTCGTTTCTTGACCATTGCTGCTCGTACACTCCGGGGACCCACTCCGACTCACAACCTGTGTCGCCAGTTCCCCGTGGCTCGACGTTACTTGACCACGAATGCCCTACCCAGTTCCTTATCGACTCGTTTTCAACCGTCGCTGGTGGCTTTGGGTATCCAAAGGGGACGCCTCATAGGCACGCAGGCCACTGGTACTCAGAAGCGGAGTAAAGATAAGAAACCAGCCACCAAGAAAAAAGCTGCAGCACCTCGCAAACGCAAGGCCAAGAAGGCCGTGCAAAAGAAGAAGCCACTTAATATTCGCCGTCGGTTGGTAGCGGTTCCTAAGCAGGGCATGTCGGCGTTTGTGGCCTACATCAAGGAACAGTTTACCCAGGGTCGCCACCAAGCGCATGAAGGACTGGCGCAAGCCACCAGTAGCTTTGCCCAAGAATGGGCGATGCTGGGTCAAACTCAGCGTGAAAAATACGAAGAGATAGCCCGTCAGTCCAAGGTGGAACAAGCCAAGGCATTATCCCAGTTCTTTGCCAACACTCCGTTGGATTTAATTGCCAAGGAAAATACTCGTCGTCGTTTGCTACGCAAGGCCACTGGTAAACGTGTGACGCTTTTGAAACACCCCGATCGTCCGGCTCAGCCTAGAAATCCCTATATTTTCTTTAGTCGTCAGTTTTTGAAAACTGACCAAGGGCGTGCTTTACTCCAAAGCAAACCCTTGCCAGAAGTTTCCCGTGAGTTGGGAAGTCGCTGGCGTAATATGGGCGATGCCGAAAAACAAGTCTTTGTGGGTCAGGCTCAGGCTGACAAGGAACGGTACGCAGCCCAGATGAAGGAATTCCTGGCCAGGCACCAGTAATCTAGTTTTCTTATGTTACCCTTCCAGTACACCCATTCTTGGATATTTACTCTTGTTTCAAGCTATTAGTGTGTCCTGGATGGATACTTGGATAAGTTGATTTTACGTTGTCGTTTACTTCTCTATATATATTGCAAATGTTATCGGTTGGTAGAAGGGTGTTCTTCAAAATATCCTAGTCTAGAATCACCCTTGATTTTTTACCCTGACAAGGAGCTGTATTTTCAGGGTGGTTCGTATTTCTGTAGTAATCAGAGTTGTCATCTATGCGTGGGGGAATTAGTCGATTTTTACTCATTAATAAACCTGTTTTTTTAGTGATGGTGCAGGCAATACTAATTTTGGTTACTTGATGATATTTATTGTGGTGGTGATTATCGATCTATAAAAACATCATTGAGTTGTTCATTTCAGTTCGACCATGCCGAGGCTCCTAGGGAGCTCAATAGGACTGGATCACATCAAAAAAAATGTACACACCTCATTAATCATCACTAGGACGGGTACGAGCCAGTTTATCCAGGATGACCGCCCGCAGATAGGCTAAATTAGGTTGAAGAATATGTACGCCCCGCATAGTAACCACGACCAATTCCTCCACGCCATCCAAGTTCACGTCGTGCAGGTAAATAGCGTAAATAGGAAAAGGGAATTGATGTTTCCACCGTACTTTATACTCTTGGTCGTCGGATCCTTTACCGTAAATTAATAACATTTGGCCATAACTCCCTGTAACAAGCTCCAATTGACCGTCATAGTTCACATCAAAGGCAATAGCCGTAGTGACACTATCGTACAAGTGACTTTCGGGGAGTACCCGGGGGGATGCAAGGGTGCCTGAAGCTACATCGGGAATGACCAAGGCGGCTTCGTTGGCGCAGGTTACCAGCAGCTGCCAGGGAGTTTGTATCCGTGGTTTATCAGTGGATTGGGCCGAATTTTGAGATGGAGGGTCTTGAAAAAACCGTAGGGAAGTGACCAAATTGAACAAACGAATTTTGGTCATTTGCCAATCCAACTTGGTGGTGGGGGATCCTGGGAATCCATCAACGGAGTTGTGAGTGACATGGGCCAGGTACAAATTTTCATCAGTATCACCTATGGCGCACAGACTATGGGAGGAATCGGTATAAAAGGCAAAACTTACCCAACCGGCTGCATGTTGACTTTGTAAATAGTCCAGCACCGGTTGAATGATTCGCGGTTTAACGGCAGAAGTGGGGCCCGATCGCGTTAAACTCAGTTGAGTATCCAAATAAAGTACATCCAATTCCCCTTGTAGCCCTGACACTAGACAAAAGAGTCGTCCAGCGGAATCCCACCGGGTATCCACCACTACGCTACTGGGACAAAAGGTTAATGGGATCACTTGTTCGTCAGCCATGGCGGCCATCAAGGTGTTTTCTAAACAGTCACTTTCGGTGCGGGTTCCGTACACATGTAGAGCATAGGTAGACTGTGGGTGGTCGGGATCTGCCGACAATTCCATCACAGTGAATATCACCACCAGTCGTTTCCTATGCCAGGCCCGTGGTCCCCGATCAGTCCCACTACCCATGGAATTACTTGTAGCAGTAGTGGTGAGGCCCTGTGGTAGAATACGTGGGGATCCAGGGGCGGACATCTGACCGCCTATCCCTCGACGTCGCCACTTGGGTCCCACTTCCCCACTACTTAACACACTCCCCGCGCTATCCGCTCTTCGATGGGCAGCCGGCCGACCTT
Source organism: Dispira parvispora (assembly GCA_027577015.1). NCBI lineage: Eukaryota > Fungi > Kickxellomycota > Dimargaritomycetes > Dimargaritales > Dimargaritaceae > Dispira > Dispira parvispora. The sequence goes on from JANBPY010000150.1 coordinate 7,410, forward strand.
CCAAAGTAACTTCTTTTACACAAACCCCCACAATCTGTTGTCGGAGTTCGAACCGTTTGGGTAAAAGTAAACTAGACCAATACCCCTGGTTAGCCACCCAAGCGTACGCATCGTGAGTAGTTGCCACCAACCCGTGCGTTGGTACTTCTGGTAACACCACCGGTAATACCTGATCCAACTTGACCAACTTGGATTCTGGTAACGCCTGGGTATATTCACTCCGGGGGAAATCCCTTCTTTTGGGGTACCGCGCCGGAATGCTACTTTGGAACGTGGTGCTCGTATGTAAACTACTGATTTCCTTGTCTTGGAAATTGAGAAACTGGGCTTCCGTGTAAAAGAACTGAGCAGGATCGACCGTCATCTTATTCTATTGCTTTCGCTTCGAAGAGTGGGGTTCAATATCCCATTTGGTGTTGTCTAGACAAATTAGGTTAATACGGTGTGAATGTGTATGGGTAGAATACAATACAGCTTTAGCAATATAAAAGGTAAAGTAGAGTGGGTTTAAGGAAAGGGATAATAGGACTACCAAATCGATGGTTGACGAAAAGCGAATAAACCAACCAAGAACAAGTGAAAACTGGTCCTGACAAAAAGGTGGCTCCCTCACTCTCTCCCTCAATGTGAAGGTGCTACACATTCAACCAACATTGGCCACCACTAACCACTTTACCCCTTGCCCCGCATTCCCACAACACAGCTTCTAAAATATATACTTTTTTTGTCCAAGCCCAGCTTTGCCAATTCATTCTTGCACAATTCCCATTCCTTGTCAGTAACGCACCATGGCAACCACTTCGTTACGAGCGATAAAAACCGCCCTGCGTAAGGGCCTCCGCACCCGCCTGGCCCAAGTGACCCACCAATCTATCCAACGTCAGTCAGCCCTAGTAACCACCCAGTTACTTGCATTACCCCAATACGAACAAGCCACTAACGTCTGCGTGTATATCAATATGGACGCCGAGATTATTACTAGGGCTATTATCGAGGATATCTTTGCCAAACGTAAGTATCCCTGGAGTGTTATCGGTTAGCTATTCAGGATGAAATTATTGTAAAAGCGAGAACAGCGACTGGGCTATCCACTCCAATTCTTTGGTCTCTATTTTATTAAACATGGCAACTTAGTAACCGTGCTATGAATCCCATTGACACGGCATCAACAAATGATGGTGGTGGGGGGCTTGTCTCTATTATCCCAACAGAGAAGCGCTGCTTTATACCACGCTGCACCCCCACCACGATGGATATGGTACTGTTGCGAGATATGGCAGATTACGACACTCTACCTCGCAACAAGTGGAATATTCCTGAGCCGTTACCTACCGACGTACGCGATAACGGTAAGTATACTGTAAACACATGAGCAAGTGAGGGTGGGCTCTAGCGGTTTAAAAGCTCAAGTAGGCCTGTGCAGTTGTTTAACTTGATGTGTTTAATGGTGCAATGATTCGCTCTACCAATTGTCGCCCTTTCATCGGATACTAATTGGTTATACTTTTGTGGTTCGACGGTGAAATTGTGTACTTTAGTATTCGACTATGGTGGCCCCCATTTGATCATCATGCCAGGTAAGCTTACTTTACTGCTATCCGTGTCTATCAGGGGAAGAAGCCATTTGGCCTATATATACGTGGACCATCTTTCTAGTGAGAATATATGGCTAATTGCTGCTTACACTCTTTCAAACTGTTGTAAACTGGTTTTCGGGTGAACCCTAATTTACTCTCAGGTTTGGCCTTTGACACCAACAAGAATCGTCTCGGGCATGGGAAAGGGTAAGTGTGTGAATCTGTATGAAGAGTGTGTCAATATTTAACACAGCGTAAGGAGCGGTAAGGTTCATAATGTGCTGGATGCCTTAAATTTCTATTCTGTTCTACTCACAGCTTTTTGATTAAGTGCGTGGTATATCTGTCTCCTTATTGTATGGTTAACTGACTACAGGTATTACGATAAATATATCAAACGATGTCTCGAGTACAGTGAACAACAGGGCAACCAACCCCCATATCTCGGTGAGTAACAGTCCCTTGCTATCCAGGATTGAGATCAGGTCACTTTGGTTATTACTATAATTTGCCTAGACCAGCCAGAATGTAAATGAAACGTCTATTTTAACCCATATCGTCGTACTAACTTTTCTTGCTAATGGGTCGTTTGATGAAAATAGTCGCGCTCGCTCTCAACGAGCAAATTGTTTCTGAACCTCTTCCTTGTAACGAATTCGACGAGAAGCCCCACCAAATCATTTCCAGTGAACGTGTGCTTCAGTAACAATGGCTAGTTATGTTCGCAGGTGGGTATTAATCACATTTCCCAACTTTTAAATAACCAGGACGAAACATCTACACTCAAGTTTGCTTATGAAAATGGAAAGTGACTAAATCTGAATGGTTGGCTCTCGTGATAGCGTGGACACTTTGCTGTAAAGCTTTAGCAAGTTTTCTCCCACACAAAAAAATCAAGTAAAAAAAAAAAAAAGAACCGACACAAGTATTTTTTTATGGTTAATGCTATCCAAATTGTTCTTTCAGTTTTTGACATTTTTCAAGTAAATTTCAGTAGTTCACATTTCATACTCAACATGCCAAACAAGCGTCGTCGTAATGCCAACAAACCCAAGGAGAAGTAAGTTGAGTGTATTCCCATAACATGTAACTCGCAACCCACAGCTGATACGAAAAGCAGAATCTTTTGACCAATGACCAAATTGTGACTAATCGCCACTTCACTCTTACCTCGACCACAATTCACTGGTTTTTCCTTATTTTGGTACCTTAACAGCGGGGATGCTCCACCTAGAGAAAGCAAAGTGAACGACGTGCCCAAAAAATTCCGTACGCTAATGCAATGGACAGGACCAAAGTCTCAAAAGGCCAAGAACCGACCTAACGCGCACAATGCCACAGTAAAGAAACAAAATCCCCGGGCGAGTCTCTCGAAGCCGGCAACATCGATTAAAGCAACCACCGAGGGACCTCGAACTCACCAATCCCCGACAACGGCAACTCCCTCAACCCAAGCAAAGGAATCAAAACCGGAATCCTCTGACCCACCCAAACGACGTCGCAAGGATAAGAAAATCAAAGAGCCAGAAGGCAAAGATTTCTACGATTTGGTGGACACGGTACGTTTTAACGAAGTAGTCCAAGCTCCGCCTACTTTGAATATTGTTCCTCGACCCATGCGTAAAGTTATCATGCCCGGTGAAACCAAACCCACTCTGATCCAAGATTTACCCAAACCAAACTCGTCCGTTAAAAACGATTTACTCTTGTTGAGCGAATTGACCGAAGAGGACAGGGCCCTCCTCAAGGTTAAAACTAAAGCCAAGTCGAAAATTCGTAGCATGTCCGCCGCCGAGAAAAGGAGCTTGGATCGGGAACGTGAACGTATTATCTCGACCTACCGGACTCGTAAAGCCCTGCGAGAGGCCCAGCGACCATCCCTTACTTAGTGTCGTACTAGTTATGTTTCTTCATGTCTGTCATTGTGTACCGTGTAAAAAATCAAAAACAAAGAGTGTTGAACTTCAAGATTACTTTAAATATCCATCGCTACTAGCTATTGTCCTTTATCAAGGGTGCAGGTCGAGATGGCACTACTTTTTGATACACCTATTTTATTTCATGGATAATTAAGCGAAACCTAGATCAATATAATGGATTGATAACACTCGTACAAACTAGAAACGACCACATTCTGTCATCTACTAATAACCCTGACCGCCCAACCTAAAGGAAAATATTCCACTCACAGATTACCTTGGACTGACTAAATTCATATTGCTACACTCCAATTGCAAAAAAAAGGAAAAAAGTAGAAAAAAAATCCACAGAGAATAATCGGAAGATATACCTGGATTATTCAGGTAAATTATTCACTGGAATACACCACCGAATTGGCGGTTTAATGGTTTGCAAGTGTAGTTGACCGTTCCTGTCGACATCAAAGTGTTGTCAGTCCATCCGTAATCAAATCAAATCAAAGCCGTAGATGCACAGTGTTAACAAGGTACCTAACTCCCAGGATCCAATCGGATCTAATGCGATAGCTGAAAAAAAAATAAACGTACGTGATTCCCTATTTCGTTAAAGAATTCCATCTAGCAGAAACTTACCTCGAAAAAATTCCGAACGTCTTGCTCGGTAACTACCCGACCATCGGAAGCAAAAGGCGCCAAGTAAGCCTTGAGTTCATCGCGGAACCGATTATACGCCATGATGCCGTCGAGTGCCTCTGCTTTGTTCATCTTAAACAGCTGGTTCATCCCCAGTTCAAAAATTGACTTTGTGGTTTCGGTATCCTTTTCGGGTTCATACGGGCAATCATCTTCTAAAATAAAGAGGAGTCCGTACTTTTTCAATTGGGCATAGCAATCGTTACACTGGCACAACTTTTGACGCCAACCTGACTGGCAAAAAAGGGCCAACCTACCGGATACAGGATGTAGAGCCAAGGAGCATTTCCCTACTTCTTCTTTCACTTTGTCATCGACGGGGTTAACCCTTTGTCGCTTGGTAGAGCGAACATCCGGCGAGGTTGTCAAATCATATCCCGTAGTACCCACCGGTTTAGCCACCTGATCGGTCGGAGTTGTCAACGAGATCAAATCCTGTGGACCCAATATCCGCACCACCTTATGGACAGTGTCTTGAGCTACTTGCCCCACAGTGACCTCCTTTAGCCGGTACAGTCGTTTAAAAACTTTGGGGTACTGCTCCACGCACTCGGGACAAACATATTCTTCAAAATCATCATTTTCCGGCAACATCCCTACACAAGTATCGTGAAACCAGTCCTGACAAACGGCACATTGGAACATGGTACGTTCTTCCACGTCGGGTTCGTATACCGTATCACACCAACAGTACCGCGCCAGAAAGTTATGATTGTATTGATTTTCTTCATTGGTTACTTGGCCCTTGTTAGGTTCCAACTGACAACACCCACCGTTTAAACGGGTGGTTCCGCAATCGCAACGAAAATGGCGCTTGTTAAACAATTCAATTACCTCGTGGTCAGCATGACAAGCAATACTACACGAATAGCAGAAACCCGCAACATTCGCCAACGTAAGGCCCTCTGTTAGCCTGGTAAGTCGACTGGCCGCGGGGGCTGGCTGACCTGGTGATAAAGTAGCGCGTGTCACTTTGGCCGTTTCCTCACTAGTCAAGTCGGTAGTGGTACGTGACTCTTGGCTACAGGTGAGACACGCGTAGACCGGCTGGTGAAGATACCCCAACGAAAAGGTACATTGGTCGAACTTTCCAGGTAGAACTTCTTCCGCTTCCTTTTCCAACTGGGTTTGTTGCTGGAGAAAGTCCACCGCTGTGGTAACGTCATTGGCGTTGGGTGACAAAGGGGAGGTCATGGTGCTTAATACAGAAATGCAAGTTTTTTTTTCATACAAGACAACTAAACTAATAACCTACTAACGTATACAGTGGTTACAGGAACAGCAAACGAAAGTACTAACGTGGAAATGGTGGTGTGTCTCCTCAAAGTCGACCTGGGTGTGTTTTCGAAGTATGCTGACCCTTTGGCACTGCTGGCTGGAACAAGTGTGGTCGTTTAAAATCTCGAAGGAGCAGTCGGGTTCCACTCCTGATGCACGTGATGCGAGAGTTGGGATGCATACAGCCAAGTAATAACTTTTTAGTTGTTGCATATACTGATGGATGCCCTACCAGCAATGGCTAATGATAGCCCAGTGATTTATTTTCTTTGGTGCGCAAAGCAGTGTCATAGCTTCCAGTGGAATAACAATATGCAGCGAAAAAAAAAACCATTATGATATCAACATTACATACCGAGCACGAACTACCCTCTCTCCAAAGTTTCGCACCGCCGGGCTATTTACAAATTTTCCAGTCAAGTGATTTATATTCATCCCTACAGCGATTGAGAGCACAAACGGCACACGTTGTAATATAGGAATTTATAGGGGATACATTTTAGTACTGGCAAGCAATGTACTATAATGATGGAATAAACGCGCGAATAGTGTCACGAGGGATTTTGGTATATTTAGCCATCCTCGTGGGATATATCCAACCGGTATTCTATAGACTGTTCCATAAAGAATAATCTTGAATCACACATGGCTAGTCCTACATCACTCCGAGTGACCTTATCGCACTGTACTACATTTCTGTGCATTTCTTATCCTATGAGGTTCATAAAGTAAGTGGGCATATTCTCTTATTTGACCAGGTAAATGCGAGCAGCACAGCTGCTCTCCACCTTTCATGACACCATTCCCCAATCTTTGCCATGCTCCAGTGCCATTGGATATGCAGTCTGTGCGGCTCCACGATAGCCAAGGGGCATCCCTTGCCTTTTAAAAAACCCTGACCCAATATCGCCCTCCTTCTATTGCGTTTGGCTTTCCACTACTCATCCTTGTAGTAGCACAAGTACTCCCCATTGATTGCCATGGCAGCTAGAATAAATCCTTGTTCTAATACCATTGGTAATCACACTCTCCATGTATCACCACGAAAGCCAATGGTCTTTGCGGGGAGGGGGGGGGGTTCATTGGAGTTGACATTCTGATATCCTCCCTGCCTCATGAAAATTCTATAATCATACAAAAACGGGCATATTTCCCTTCATCCTTTCAGCTACCCTTGTATATTTTTCTACAAACCATTACTCACTTTCCTCCTACAAAGTTCGTCGCTGTTACGTGTACCTCCACTTTCCGCTTCTGATATCTGCCTTTTCTTCAGCTTTTGAAAATGAAGGTTTCCATCCTAGGTTGGGGAGCTCTGACATACTTGTTGACACTTTCTCCCGGTCTGCTGGCTAATGAGGATCGTGTTTGTAAGGAATTACGGGAAGTGATGACTGCTGAGGAGTTGAAGGTAAGCTTATCAACAATTATACCACACTGTTCAGCGATTATTTATTTATAACAATGGTTCACCACATACGTTGTTGGTTATTTTACCCACATATCTAAAAAATAGTGAAGCCACTTACTAATCCGTAACCCAGCTCACCACTGTATTTTTATATGGATATATTTCTCATGTACGCCATAGAGCCCACGCGGATTAATCGCCAAAACCGTGTGTCCTTCGCTACACACCGGATCTACTCCTTTAAACACCACGGAGGAGATTCAATCGCTTGGTCATGACGAGCTATTGTCATTGTTCTCCACTGAATTGAGACAACTAGGGTACATGGTTTACCGTGCACACCCAATTATTTTTGGTGATGCAATAAGTAGCTACGAAAGTCGTAAGAGATCCCTGTATTCTAGCTACCACTTATCACCTGAAATGCAGACAAATGAACTCTCCTTCATCGACGAACAATACGAAAAGTTCGAGACCTTACCAGCAGGTCTTTCCCCTGTAGCACCAATACATGCAGGACGGTTCCATGGCAACTATGCGAACGGCTTATATTACAGTGGTGAGTATTTGGTACAGCCGACGACTGGCTTAACGGAGGACACCGTGAAACATCAATGGATTGATTTCAAGCAATTGTCGGGCAAAGAATTACTGGATTTTTCCCCCATGTTTTTCCTATCACGCCATAAGCAACCAGTAGAGGCATTTATCCTGATTCAAGAGTTGTCTGATCGTACGAATAAGGTGAACTTCATCGCTGCTACCACACGTGCCTTTGGAGTGGTCGGCGAAATCTATCCAATGTACTTTTTTAGCGAAAATGGCCTTGATCACCTCGCCGTCAATCTACAAAATTCAATGTCATTAATTTTTCGCCATAACCTTTACGTAGATGTACTTTCCACCGGTAACAAACAGGTCATTATCAACTTCATCAAGGGACTGAGTTTGATGGGTGTGCTAAATAATAAGTCTCCGACGTTTTATGGAGAAGCACCACGATTTCAGAACGTCGAAAGGGAAACGACTACATGGCCAGCAAGAAATTCGGGGACGACTAGAGACCTTATCATGCCTGGACGTGATTTACAATATTTACTATTTTTTGCGGAAGTTCACGTTATTCATCTTAAATATAAATCACTTCTTAGCACGATAGTCAAATTCCAAGGTCCTGCTGTGAGTTATGCCAATGTCACGTTCGATGATACCAGAGGTATTAACGGTGTGTCATCTCAAATGGGATGAACAGCACCCTCCTGTGATGTCAGTAGATCTCCCTGGAAATGCCTACGGACGAACTTTTCGTGCTAACTCTCAAGAGATCATGTCCTGCTGTTTGCTTTACAACTAAATTCAGTTTATCCTATCCCAGAGTGTATATTTTCTTTCTCCAACACACT
>JANBPY010000151.1:0-15643 GCA_027577015.1 Dispira parvispora
ATTTCCAAATCCAGCTCTTCGAGTCGTACACTGGCGGAGTCGGATTTCACCAACTGGCGGTTCAAGTCTGCAGCATCCTCAACCCGACATTTGTAGCGAATGCCTTCCTCGGCTACCGCACTTCCGCTGCTAATTTCATTGTTTTTAAACCCACAGTGTGGACATTCAAAGGCCATGAGGATGATTTCTCGAAAATGAGGCACCCGTGTGAGGAGTAAACGAGTAGTTCCCTGTTACCAAGCATATCAGAAAAAAAATTGAGATTAGTAATGAAATCCACACCACTCCCGCCAACCAGGGGAATGCAGGCGGGCCACTGCTATTAGTGAATCGGCATAAAGGTGATAACAAAGAAACATGCGGTACTTCGCATACTGGAGCTAAGCACTTACATTTTCGTGACAATTCATACATAGGCTCTCGATTTCGGTGGGTTGGGAATTGTCACCCAGGTCAACGAAAAGTGGTTCTTGTTCTTGGGCCATGTTTGTTTGCAAAAGGACGTCTCGGGTAAATCTTTGAATGCGGAATGTGAAAGGGACAACTAGCACTTGAAAGAGGAAACAATTCAAAGTGTAAACGATCACTAGCCAAGCAGCTGACTAATCAAAAAAAAAAAAGGAACTCGATCGAAGACCTTAAATCTCTATCAAAACGAACGTGGCCGTTGTTGTCCAGTGCTGTCACACTGTATCAACCAATTCGCCTATTTATTTTTGTTGGTTCTGTCCATTACTCCTGCCGTCACTCGATTTTTTGTACTCCATTTTTTGCAATAGCGCAATGAGCACCAGTACTCTCCTACCCAGCCGCTCTGCAAAGGCTGCCTCGAATGCCAATAACGTGGAAGAAGTGCTAAAAAGCGAGCTCATGGCATTGAATCCCACTAGAGTAAGTGGCCGCACCAATGACCAAGCCATATGGAGCTTTACATTGCGCACAGCAACTAGTATTTACTGCCGTCTATCACAGTTCTACATGACTAACACCAACTGGCACCATATTCCTTCTTCTGCTGATTTCCCTGTTTTGGAATGCTCGTCGAACCTACTAGAAACTATACACACGACAGCTTCCAGGTGGAATCTATTTTCGAGACACCCGAACAGCAGTTATTGCGCGTAACAACGGTAAGTCCCGGCCCATTGTAATTTTATCGTTCAATAGGAGGAGTATTGCGATTTGGCTAAGCACACCACCGTCCTTGCTCGCATGATTCATATTAACTTAGCCCCACTTTCCGTCATTCATTTATGCTGTACAATATTTTTGTAATCTAGAAAAACTCAAAAAACTCTCCACCGGTAGAGACGGAAAAGTACCAGTCAAGAACGTTTAATGTGGCTGGTTTTTCAACAAGCATAGAGGTATATCCGCCATATGCGAATGGAGCACACGTGAAATTGGAATTGGTTCAACCCCACAGTTAGTAGTAAATAGACTGTCCATAGTTATCTTGTTAAAAAAGCTACCCATGTAACTATTTCGTCCCTTTACTACTGCCGCTGTAAAAATAACAGTTAAAGCTGGATTGAAACACTTTACGCTGCAACTTGGCAATTCAAATAAATATAAAAAGTAGAAATCATTGGTGTGTTTTAATATATAAATAGATAAATAAATGCCATCTGCAACGTAATCAAGTGTAGAGATCAAATAGGAAAGCCAGTCCCAGCACACAAGTCTATCCCCTCCTCCTTCTCGTCACTGGTAATGGGTTCTTGTGGAGTTTTATTCGCTTCTACGGAACCAACGCTGTTGCACCTCGTACGTCAACAGTGCAATTCCAAATAAGGGTGCCACAATGCAGCATCGGGGCAACCAGCCTTTAAACAACGCCCCAGGCCCCTCGTTGCGGACGATATCCTGGAAACATTGCCGTACACCTCCAGCCGTAGATGTGACTTGTAAGCGGGTTTTCACCACATCGGCCGGAGTCACGGCTCCTGCGGCGAAAAAGGCCGCTGTTACCCCCGAGAGAAAGACAGCCCAAAACGGTGTCACCCCAGTTTCGGGATCCTCAAAAAAGGTTTTCAGTACCGCATGCGACGGGAAAAATAGGAATGAAAAGGGCACGTCTCGCAGTAACGTGGCCGGGGTTCCTCGATACAAACCTCGCAAGCCCAACTGTCTGACTACTTCCCAGGCAGTCGGTTTGGGCACATGGGCCGGACGAGTACCGGCCACCTGCATCTGAATTTTGACAATTTCCATAGGGTTAGTAGCAATGACTTGGCACAGCCCTGCGGTCGCCCCGGCTGCCATACCATAGTGGAGTGGCAGGTGGGTTTCGGCTACTTGCAAGCGCTCGGCAAACCACTCCCGAGTATAGTCGTTGACAGCCAGTTTAATGGCCTTTTCCGGGGTGATTCCGATTAAATTGGGCACCAGGCCACGGTAAACTCCGCGGAACCCCTCGTAGCGTACAATGCTCTTGAGACAATGCCACCCGTTGCGATAAGGTAACACACCTCTGGCATCGGGCCTCTGGTTCTGCAAACGCGTCTTTACAATATCTAATGGGTAGATAATCATTGTACCAGTAATCCCCGCAATGGCGCCACTGCTGAGTTTTTGCAGCAACTGAGCAACGCCATGGGAGGGTTGACGCAGTTGGGCCGAGGTTTCCGCATAGGTGGATGTCATTGTATTAGGTTCGCTCATGGTTGACAATCTAATCTATAAAACAAAATTGTGACAAGAATAGTAAACACAACAAGCAGTATTTACTTTTTCACCGATAAGCCATGAGTGTGAAAAGGCCACTGCGATAGTACACACGTTTTTCTAGTACAACGTGCTATTCGCTAAAGAAATTCCCGTGTGGAAATACGTAAGCCTACTCAAAATTTTTGCTGAAAAATAAATGCAATCAAACCCTTCTGGAAGTCGTCAAGTTATTTTCTTCATGTGATACTTTTATCAGCGGAGTGAAAATGTGAGGCTTCCATGTAAAACGAAGAGTGGATCCAGCCAGGGTTCACGTGCGTGTCGATTGGTCCAGCTTAAACGGAAAATTAGATTATACCAGAGATTCATCTCACCTTCTTTTTCTACCAATTATTGTCCCGGATGTACCTTGCAGTAGAATCACTCGCTCCTTGCGCAACCTCATCACCAATATCACACTAAGCTACATTATAATCGCAATAATATCCATTTATCTTTATAAAGACAAAAAAAGCATTACAATAACAAACCAAAGTAGTATAAATTATGATAAACAGCAACAAAAACTAATACGGCCACACTATAGCAATATGTCGTCCAGTTTCACTCACAAAACCGTGCTCCCAATCCAGCTTGCCTTATCGTAATATAGTACTGGTAGACCACTATTCTCCTAAACCTTCACTCGCTCTTATCAGTAAGGCTCAAGCTCCACTTCATCCGCAGACTCTGTTATCGAATCCCCCAGTGAAGAGGTGATGGCAAACCGCCGGTACTGCCGGAAAAACTTTACACTGGTACTCATCAAAACTTGGCTGTAACGTTTAGTCATACCGTTCAAAGAATTATGAGTGGCCAAGTAATCGCTAAATTCTTGAATCAAGGATTCATAGTAGGGCAACTTGGAATGGGGAAAAGTATGCAGGGCCGAGGCAAACTTTACCCCCACTAAAAAGGTTGTGGCCAACGACGCTGAGCCAATAAATACCCGGGGCAACCGTCGGTAATACGGGAAGCAGTACTCATTGAAAAAATGAGCACTGTCGAGTCCCCATCGGCAACATACTGGATCCTTTTCAGGCTTCAAGGCATTCGGCCCCAAGAAGGCATTCTGAACATTTAGTAGCAAGACCACCATATGGTATACAGCATGGGCATTAACAATACATGTATAATGTACAGGGTTGGTTAATAACTCCTCTTGCGTCAGGTTAGGGCTGGGCATCGGAAGTACTTTGGAAAATTCTCCATACCATGCAGCCAGGTCTTCGTTTACTTTGTGAAACCGAGAAAGTACGGTCTCCAACGGACACGACCCAATGACCCGCAACTCACTGACTTTGGAAGCCAGGGCTAAAAATTCCATCTTGCTAGCGTAGCCGTAAAAATGATGATATACGCCGGGGATTATACAAGGGTAGTGGTCGTCCTCGGGAGCTAGTTCGTACACCTTAAGTAACAAGTGATCCGATACCGGTTTCACTTGGGCCATATCTAAATCAATAACAGTTCGACCTCCAATTAAACAACTGACCAACACGTCCGTATACATGGCATACCAGAAGGCTCGCCGGACAAATTCCTTGAACAACTCGTCCGATGGATCATACAGAATTCGAAGCGGTGGCTGATTAGAAGAGTCTACTAGGTGAAGATTATATTGAGTGGTCAAGCGGCTGAAAATGCACAGGTATGAGGTGTAGGTAGTGTCGTCCAGCACATGATAAGCATATGAAAGAATAAAAAGCATCCCCGTGCAAACATCTAAGCTGGGCTCTTCCATGGCTTCAAACATAACCTCCCGGGCCCGGTCAAAGTACTCCATGTATAGCGGACGGTGGAAATGGGGAGATGGAAAGTGAGGCAACCGACCAGCACTAGTTGCAAAGGCTAGAAGGGCATGTAGGGGGAAATATCCGATTTCCCGTCGTTGGAATTTGGAGATGATCCGTTTCGCATAGCGAGCCGGCTCCAAACGCACTTGAGTGTAGCTAAATTCGTATAGGATGCGAACCACCAAGTCGGAATGATACAGCACTTGCTCTACAGAACTCAGCTCCCGTTTGCTTAATGGAGACAGAGCATAGTGCTGCGCCAAGGCCCAGTGGTCGAAAAACAGAGACCGAGGGTTTTTCGCTTCCTTGTCCGTTGGTGAAGACCGAGATGGTGACTTTGACCTCAACAACTGAGGAAGCAACACCATAATAGTATCCCACTTGTCGCTCATCAATGCCACGTCATGTGCAGGAACTATCACTGTGTTTTTTGGAGCTATGGAAGTTTCCCCCCGCAGAGGACTGTTACAGTTCTTCACAGACACCAATCCATGCTGGCTATCTGCCATCCACTTTTGCTCGAAATCATATGTTGATGATTTTTTGGGGGGTTGTCGGGTGATATAGCTGTACTGGCAGTCATTATTCAGCCGACGACACCGAGCACATGGGGTTTTACCATCGCACCCCACTTTACTATCTGAACAGCTGTTGCAGGCCCTTCGACGATGGTATCTTTTTTTCCGATTCTCTGTACTTCTTCTCATGACGAATAACGAGCTGTTTGACCTAGGCTATCAACGTAAGGACTTGGCGTACGCTCTTGCCTCGGAAGCACACAGGCCATATATTACTCGACACCAACGGGTATGTTAAAAGTACGTATTACCCAGAGATAGAGGTAGTTGTTGCAAACTGTGAAAAATCACATACGCTTGAATATATAAGTATGCGCTATGTACAACCCAAACCACACTAGAATAATAGCAATAAAAGATAAAAGATGTAAATGAAAAGTGAAAAAAAAGTGTAGAAACACCAAGGCAGGAGGGAATCCCTCGAGTATTCTGTACTTATATATATATGATGTATTTGGACTGATAGACGGCCGGAAAAAGCACACAACACACGGAAAGTCAGAGTGCAACAGACTATTAAGGAAATAAATGTGACACAACAGCAAAATAACAAAGAGCGGACAGACCGCCCTGTCCTGAACGGGAAACACGGTGTTCAATAAGGGGAGGATTATGTAAGAGAGTAACATAACGCCACTCTTCCGCTCTCCCATTTCCACTTTCGTTGCTGTGGTTTCCAAAGGCCACCATATGTCAACGGATATTTCCTCAGACTGACAATGGTCGGCGGCTTGCTCCAACATGGCAAATATATCTTCCCTTGAACACATGTGTTCTTTTGTTGCCAACCAGTTGTATCATTCCACACAAAGTGACCACCGCTTCATGGGTTTATCCAAGATTCAGAAAGTGCACTAGTTCCCGCGGTCACACTCACCGAGAATCACTTTAACAGTATACCTAGGGTCATAGCGGACGGGGTACAGAGCGAGGGAGGATAACAGCATTGGGCCAATCGTTTATTCTTCCTCCAAGAAACAATTACCGCTTTGAAAAGGTCAATAAGGTTAAGGGGATGTGCAAAGGCCGCCAACACATCCGAAAATCGTCGATTCGTGTCTGCGTCTCAACCCACTCATTAATGAAATTCAAAAATTTCGCTGTTTCTGGAAAGATGACTCTAGATTCTCCCGTAGGGGTTATGTTTTCTCCGCCTGGTGCTTGTTATATTATTAACGAAAGTGTCAACAGCAACATATTTCGCATAATAAAATGGGTTTCATTCGACGCAATATTTAATTACCTTGTCATTCCTTTATTATCATCGTCAGTCCAGTGAAATAACCCATACACTTACTTCCGCTAATTTCATATCCTTACCATAAAGCGTACATAATTAGAAGGTGATTTGCGAAGTTAAAAAGTACTACTATAGTGGGATACCCTGTAGTCGTTCTCAACCGTAAATTACCAGGCGGTATATTTCGCATATGCTTAAGCACAATCAAAAGTATGCAAACCCCCCCCCCATGAAGCTTGACAGGCACGTTAAGATGCTATATTCCACGGAGTATGTGACAATGGTATTGCAACGGTTTGAAATTAGCTACTTGTCACTTGAAGATGAGTCCTAATTTTTTATTAACTTAACATACCGTTTCAAGATTATGACTTCCAGAAAGCAGTGGACGAATATCTGTATATCTCCCTCATACTGATAGCTAAACAGGAAGATATTTTAAATGGGGGAGGGAGTCAGAGACTTCCACTACCCTTGGTTTGGAAGTAACTAACAATATAACTTCAAAGTACTACTTATCCTAGGCATTGTCATTCAGAGATAATAGAAATACCGTATGCTATTTATGTAAGAGATTGGCGAATTGAAGTAACTCAGATATGGCCAATACAGTATCATGCAACATAACCTAGAGTTGTATTTACAGATGCAAGGTCGACTCTGATGAATACATATGGGTTTCCAAAGGTACATATCATAACCAGCATTTCTCTAGCAACCTACCGTGGCGTGTAAAACTGTAATCAGTCCAACCCTCAGTATAAATAATATCATTCCGGCTGTGCTCAGCGCCAGAAATACTCAGACCAGTAGTTTTCATTACACAGGGGACGGTGCCAAACCAACGACGTAAAAAGTAGAAGCGATACACGAAATTGACTGCCTCTGTATTCATCAGGAGTAACCCAGCAGGTATGGGCGAGGTGGATGGATTGCAATGGAAGCATCACTCTAAAATTCTACTTTAACACACTGTAGATTTCGGTGGTCCCTGCGCATTAAGTATCAACAGCATGACTGACAATTTGATGACTTGGGTGTCATTTTATGAAGCTAGAAATTCACCCCTGATTCCTTCCAATCTTGTGAATCGCATGAATAATTACCTTTTTCATCCTAGTGAACTGAGAAATTATTTTATTTTATTTTGACATTTGTACTTAAAATTATGATAAATTAGTCATAACCACCAACCAAAACATCCAACCGGTTCCAACTTGACTTGACTTGCTACCGTACAATTAAACTACTCACACTCTAAATGCATATCATTATCTTACACTACTCGTCCGTATTTTGGTCTTCAAGGATTCGTCAATGCGACATGGTCCTTCCCTTTAATAAGGCTTCAGCGGCACTTCATCCATAATTTCAGTTATAGGCCCCGTGGGAGATAGTTCTTGAGGCAAGGACGAGGAAATGGCAAGCCGTCGGTAGCGACTAAAAAATTGCTCACTGGTACTCATCAAAACTTCGCCGTAGCGTTTAGCCATACCGTTAAGCGAGCTGTGGTTAACCAAGTAATCGACATAATCGTGTATCAAGGATTCATAGTAGGGCAGTTCAGAATGAGGAAAGGTAGGTAAGGCTGAGGCAAATTTTACCCCCACTAAAAATGCTGCAGCCAAAGATGTCGAACCGATAAACACATGAGGCAATCGCCGGTAATACGGGAAGCAGTGCTTATTGAAAAAATGAGCACTGTCCAGTCCTCGCTGGTAACACACTGGGTCCTTTTCAGGTTTTAGGGCGTTCGGTCCCAAGAAGGCATTCTGGACATTCAACAATACGACCACCATGTGATATATAGCATGAGCATTAACAATACATGTATAATGTACGGGATTGGATAATAACTCCTCTTGCGTCAGGTCAGCGCTGGGTATCGGAAGTACTTTGGAAAATTCTTCATACCACGCAGCCAGGTCTTCATTTACTTTGTGAAACTGAGGAAGTACGGTCTCTAACGGACATGATTCAATAAGCCGCAGTTTACTAATTTTGGCCGACTGGATCAAAAATCCGGTCGTGCTAGCGTATCCGTAAAAATGATGGTACACACCGGGGATTATACAAGGGTAATGGTCGTCCTCGGGAGTTAGTTCGTACACCTTAAGTAGCAAGTGATCCGATACCGGTTTCACTTGGACCATATCCAAACCAATAACAGCTTGGCCTCCAATTAAACAGCTGGCCAATATGTCCGTATACATGGCATACCAGAAGGCTCGCCGGACAAATTCCTTGAACAATTCGTCCGATGGATCATACAGAATTCGGAGCGCGGGTTGATTAGGAGAGTCTATTAGGTGTAGATTATATTGAGTGGTCACACGACCCAAAAGAAACAGGTTGTAAAGGTATGTGGTGTCTTCCAGCACATGATAGGAGAACACCAGGACAAAAAGCATCCCTGTGCAAACATCTAAGCTGGGCTCCTCCATGGCTTCAAACATGACCTCCCGGGCCCGTTCAAAGTACTCCATGTATAGTGGACGGTGGAAATGGGGAGATGGAAAGTGGGGCAACCGACCAGCACTAGTTGCAAAGGCTAGAAGGGCGTGTAGGGGGAAATATCCGATTTCCCGTCGTTGGAATTTGGAGATGATCCGTTTCGCATAGCGAGCCGGCTCCAAACGCACTTGAGTGTAGCTAAATTCGTATAGGATGCGAACCACCAAGTCGGGATGATACAACACTTGCTCTACAGAACTCAGCTCCCGTTTGCTCAATGGAGACAGAGCATAGTGCTGCGCCAAGGCCCAGTGGTCGAAAAACAGAGACCGAGGGTTTTTCGCTTCCTTGTCCGTTGGTGAAGATCGAGATGGTGACTTTGGCCTCAACAACTGAGGAAGCAGAGTCATAATAGACTCCAGCTTATCGTTCATCAATGCCACGTCATGTGCAGGAACCGCCACAGTGTTTTTTGGAGCTATGGAAGTCTCACCCCGCAGAGGACTGTTACAGTTCTTCACAGACACCAGTCCATGCTGGCTATCTGCCATCCACTTTTGCTCGAAATCATATGTCGACGATTTTTTGGGGGGTTGTCGAGTTATATAGCTGTACTGGCAGTCATTATTCAGTCGAAGACACCGAGCACATGGGGTTTTACCGTCGCACCCCACTTTACTGTCCAGACAGCTGTTGCAGGCCCGTCGACGATGGTATCTTTTACTCTTCCGATCCTCTGTACTTCTTCTCATGACGAATAACGAGCTGTTTGACCTAGGCTATCAACGTAAGGACTTGGCGTACGCTCTTGCCTCGGAAGCACACAGGCCATATATTACTCGACACCAACGGGTATGTTAAAAGTACGTATCACCCAGAGATAGTGGTAGTTGTTGCAAACCGTGAAAAATTAAGCACGTGTGAATATATAAGTATGAGCTATGTACAACCCAAGCCCTATTAGAATAATAGCAATAGAAATAAAAGATGTAAAGGAAAAGTGAAAAAAAAAGGAAAATGTAGAAATACCATGACAAGAGTGACGTTCCTCGAGTATTCTGTACTTATACATATATGATGTATTTGGACTGATAGCCAGTCGGAAAAAGCACACAACATACGGAAAGTCAAGCGCAGTCATTTCCGTAATTGGCAATGGCTACGCAGCGGAGTGCAACATATTATTAGGGAAATAAAAGCGGCAAAACAGCAAAAAGAAACAAAGAGCGGACAGACCGCCCTATCCTGAACGGGAAATACATCACACAACGGAAGGAGGAGGGTTCTGTGAGAGAAGAACACAACGCCTCTCTTCTGCTCTCTCGTTTCCACTTTTGTTGTTGTGGTTCCCAAAGGCCACCATATGTTAACGGATATTTCCTCGGACTGACAATGGTCGGCGGCTTGCTCCAACATCGAGAACATACCTCTCCCTGAACACATGTGCTCTTTTGTTGCCAACCAGTTGTATCAATCCACACAAAGTGACCACCGCTTCATGGGGGTATGACTCCAGTATTTTCCTCCGCCTCTCCAGATGCAATGGTTAACAGTATCGCCACTAATATGCACACGCGATGAAAAGGTAATATGTAACCACCAAAAGGGAAGGGCACCGACTGTTATCCAAGATTCAGAGTGTGCACTGGTTCCCGCAGGCACACTCAACGAGAATCACCATATCAGTGTACCTGGGGTCATAGCGGACGGGGTACAGAGTGAGGGAGGATAACGGCATTGGGCCAATCGTCTATTCTTCCTTCAAGAAACAATTATCGCTTTGAGTCGATAAATAGGGTAAAGTGGATGTGCAAAGTCCGCCAGCACATCCGAAAATCATTGGTTAAAGCAGCTTTCCTGGCCCTTTCCCCATTACTGACGGAACATTTTCAAGGTCCCAACTACTTGAATCCACTTGCTACTTCCCCCGGTACAAGAATATCCACCAGTACTCTTGGTTCCCCCACCGAAATGTAGTCAGCGGGAGGTCCATTTCTTATGCCTCACATACACTGCAGCCGATCTCTCTGGGAATTTTACTGTTCGCTTCACCCGGAAACAGTGTTCAATTGGAAAAAGAATAGCCAGTTGCAGGCACGAGTTATTACACAGGTGTTCTTCGCATCGTTATTTTTTTTTTGCTACTTTTGAAGGATTTTGCCAAGGAGATATACCATGCCCTGTAGGGCATTTGTCGTCATATAAAGGAAAAGACCATCTCGATCTAGTTACCGTCACCCTGCTTTGTCTTAGTTACACCCTGCATAGCCGGAAGTTAACAACATCCTCCTGTAACCCATGGAATACCCTAGTATTTCCTTACTCGTTAAGCAGTAGAATGTCAAATGTCACAGCTGAATAGGGTTTTACTGTGTTTGGTATTCGCACGACTACGACTAGAGCTATACATCAAATAGTAAAAACAAGCTTAATTAAAGCTAAACATCGAGAATAAAATCAACAGTGACTATTAATGGCACGAAAAACCGCTCAACATGGCTTATAAATATATGTATATAAATATGGTTGATATCGATAAATGATAAATGTATAGTTGCGAATGCAAATATCAAATGGTCACCATTTTGCCCAGCCCAGCTGGTGCTATAACTTGATTTCAAGTACAAGCGAGTAAAAAAAAAACACTCAACAGCCACCATTCTCTGTACCTCCAATCCTCACTAAATCAACGAATCACATTCTGGCATTAGCCAAAAGTGTAAAAGAGGATCAAATATAGCACACTCCCAATGAAACGGAACCCGGCCATACCGGCCACTGACCAAAAGATAAAGGTGAGGTAGGGATTAAACGAAATGTCGCCTTCTTTGACACGCCTGTCAATAAGGTCCAAAAAGTAATCCATCGTCAAAACCACCACCAATAGGGCATTGGTAAACATCCAGGCCAGTAAAAACCGGGTGCGGAACAGTTTGTTATTGTCCTCCCGTTTGGTAGAGGCGTCCCGCTTATTCTTTTCCACTGGGGCGGGCTTCCGCAATTCGCGCAAAAACTTTTCGTAGTTGCTATTGGCGTCCTGTTGGTTCGTAGCAATGGCCAATTCCACCATTTCCTGTCCGTTTTGTTTCGTGAGTTTGGCGTGTCCCAAGTCGTTGGACACACCAGTGTCACCCTTGGTACCCCACGATACATCGTGCACGTTACAAAAGGCGTACACACTCAGGATGTTGATAAAAGCCGGTAAGAAGAGCAAGTACTGGATAAACGAAGTAAACATATGCCACGGGTCAAAGTACATTAGCGAGGAAACTATGTACATACCGTAGGTCGAAGCAAAGGAGATGACGATATCCCGGAAAGTCTCATCCTTGAGTACACTCAACCCATCTTCGAACTTGGTATTCTGGATCGATTTGACCACCATGAACATGGCCGTGTAGACCATAACCACCATGATCACCATAAACAAGAGCACACAGACCATATACGTGGTCTTGGAACCCTGGGGGCGATTACCCAAGGAAATCACAAAAATGGTCGCCAAAGCTAGCAGGTAGAGACCCCGAACCGGTTCGTAGACATATTTGCCAGCGCCAAAGAATGGGTCGTTACCCTTTTTTCGTTCCTCCGCAGCTAATACGTTGCGGTATAGGAAAAAGTAACACAGATAAAAGTTACCCAGAGCGAACCAGGTAAAGGCCAGCGAGATCAAGTTGTAAATAAACTCGACAATCAGTAGAATAATGCGGAAAAAGGAGTGTCCTGACTGGAAAATCTTGTACCAGTGCACCATGGCATAAAAGGCAGCAAAGAAGGAACCGTTAAGCCACCGACGACGCTGGGAAATCAATTCGGCCAGAGTATCCGGTACGTCGGTCACACCCTTGGCGCTCTTGACGTACTTGAGCAACCAGTTGCAGTTCTTTTTGGCCACCAGTTCGAAACACAGGATACGGTCCTCAGCTAGGTACATGTTTGCCTCAAAGATCCCACCGGTGCCTTCGTCGCTGTGGAGTAGTTCTCCCTTGAAGTAGGCAGCAAGAGGTCCCACACCCGGTGCTGTGTTTTGCAAGGCTGCGTAGCGATAGGCGGAAAAGGCCCCAGGCAACACAGAGATGTAACCAAACACAGACTCTAGCGGTTTGTCCAGAATGTTGGACATTTTGTACTCGAAATTTTGAGCGGCCACCAGCGGGTTCCACACATTACAACAGGCTTCCCCAACGTCCGCCACGATTTCCCCGCAGGCCCCGCCCACTTGGGGATCTCGATCAAAGGCTTTCCAAAGGTGGTAGATGGAGGTGTTGCCAGGTTTGGTACCTACGTCAATCAGAACACAAACATTGGGATTGAGCAAGGGGGCAAAAGCATTAAAGAACCAACGATGGGAATTGATCTTTTTGGCATTCTTTTCTTTGAGGCAAAAGAGGACTTGAACGGGTACCATACCCTTGTCCGGTCCACGAATGTTCATTTTGGAATCCACACAGATCTGGGTGGTGTATTCAAATATATGGGAGGTCACGGGAACTCCGTTAACCGAGTTCTGCATCACCCCGTCTTGGTACACACCCATGGTACCCAAAACGTTGAGTACTCGAGGATTAATCTTGGTCCGACCATCGGACACCACGCATACCACCACTTTTTGCCAGCCGTCTTTACCCCACGTGCGGGATCGTGTACGCGAACACAAGTGCGCAATGTTTTTAAAGACCG
This sequence comes from Dispira parvispora, assembly GCA_027577015.1. NCBI lineage: Eukaryota > Fungi > Kickxellomycota > Dimargaritomycetes > Dimargaritales > Dimargaritaceae > Dispira > Dispira parvispora. Next base: position 13,458 of record JANBPY010000151.1, read on the forward strand.
AGGTCATGGTGCGATTGAACAAGACATCGTCTTCGTTGTACATGGTAAGCACCAAAAAGAGTTCCGTACTGCGTCCGTAAAGCACCGGGCGCAAGGTATACCGCTTGGCCAAAAATTCGTTGGGGTCGGAGGTACAAGCAGTATAACGGAGTTTAGTGAACTCGTCGCCTTCCTTGTAACGAGCCATTTGTAGGACCTTGGTGGGGACAGGACAATCTAACACCAAATTACCCGACGTCAGCTGCACCTGCTGCAACTGACGGGTTCGGAGGTCTTGGTACGATTGATAGTAACGCGACGAGGGGGGTGGAGCATTGGCGTAGTCATACAGGTGTTGTAAGCTGGGGTCCATGGCGGGATTCGAACGCGGGTCAATTTTCTTCTCGGATTGCGGGGTGCCCATATTGACGGCCTGGTGGGAAAAGCTCGAATTAGTAGATGTTGGGTACGCCCCCTGCGCAAACCCCGGAGCCGGAAGTGGCGCGGCGACGGGGATACCCTGAGCGTGTTGAACGAGGGAAACATTTTCCGAGTCATGGTCGTAGCCCCCGCCACCCTGTCCGGCCACCCCGTGGGGCATTTGGTAATACGAATCTTGATAATGATGAGCCGAGTCCATCTCTACTGGGTACCCTCCTCCGTGTGCCTGGGCTGGCGGGGCTTGGGAAGTCATGGGGTAGGCATTGCGGTCCGACTGACCACCGCCTTGGGAAGACACGTGGTGGTGACTCCCGTTGTTGTGTGAGTACATTATAACAAGTTGTGTTTGGCTATGAAAAACAAATAATAAACAGCGGAGGGTTAGTGGATTTCGGCCAGGCTGGGAAAAGGATAAAAGAGCGGAGTCTAAAGAATAAACCGAGTGAAACAGGAAGTCACGCTGAAGGATGGGTAGGTCCCTTTTTTCTGTTGGCCAAGACCCTGTAGTACCTTGCAAGAGCACAACTACATTATGTCGTCACCAACTATTGAGACTTGGTACAAGCCTTGTTGACGGACTGCTCGAGCTGTACCATCGGGTTGTACAATGAATCCCCAAAAAAAGTGCGTTTTTTTCACTTTGGTTAAAGAAAAGAAAAGCTGGTAGCCAGGGTTATCGGAGGGGAAGAAAGAGGGCTAGTGAGGGCATTTTGTTACCTTGTTTCGACTTACCTTGTATTTTTGTTTTTACGCGCGCAGGACACACAGATATGCAATAACAAAAGATAGCGAATAAAATAAAAGACGGCAAACTGGGTCAAAGCCGCAAGGCCAAACAAGCGGTGGAGATGACCGGACTTGGGCAAAACTAGGAAACGTAGTTATGTGTCAAAGTTAAGCAAGAGTATAATAAACGGACTTTACAACAGAGGTACGGATAACTTTACGATTACCATGCAACAACTGGGTCACCGCAGAGAAAAAAAATGGTGTTGTAACTGAAAAAAAAAACAGTACAAGAAAAACAAAAGGCGAGAAAGTGTTGATAGCCAAAAACCAACGCGACTACTTTTGGCAACAGCAGTAAAAAAAGGTATATATAAAAAAGCTGCCAGAACGCGAGGAAAATAGACAAAAGCACTCTAAAGGCAACGGCTGAATGACATCAAGCATAATAAAGCGCCCGGTAATGTCTCTGAAAAACAGGCGAGAGAATAGGAAAGAAAAGCACGCGGCTGGAATGAATATTATAGCCAAAATCACCGATTACCGCAAACAAGTGACAAGGGGGCCAACAATGGGACCAACCATATTGTGCGACATACCATTGTTTCGCTGTGAATGGCAAGTCAGCGAAGGGATTGGCACGCTAAAGACCAGCACCAATACGAGGGGTCCAGGCCAGGCCCATGTCGTCTTTGTCCCAGAGTGAATCCCGGCTAGTGAAGGCACCGTGCCGTGCTCGGGGAGCAAAAAGAGAATGGGACGAATGACCCGTCTTAATTCATTCTTTACCAGCAGTTTATCGGTTCGTTCACGTTCCCCCTTCTCCAACCACTGCGTTCTTTTCCGCAAGACACTCCAAGTCACAGCACCTTCGTTATTGGCCAGCCAGCGAAGAGAGATACATCAAATAGGCGGAAAACGGACCAGTTCAACGTTTATTTGAGCAAACCATTCACCGCGACTATAGTATGGAGACCTTCGCTTCAGAATTCTGTTCCTTTTTGCCCAGAAATGAGCTACAGCATATGGAGTATATTACA
>JANBPY010000152.1:0-15591 GCA_027577015.1 Dispira parvispora
ACGGATTAATCGTAGGGACCCCTACCGGATCTACGGCCTATTCCCTGTCGGCAGGTGGGCCTATTGTTCATCCGACTTTAGATAGCCTTTTATTGACGCCAATCTGCCCCCGCTCCTTGTCCTTTCGGACTATTCTACTCCCTTCGTTCTCAGTCGTTCAGCTGCGAATCACCGCAGCCAACCGAGGCATCGTAGAAGTGTCCCTCGACGGTGGTGACATGGCTTCTTTGCGCGTTGGGCAGTACATCCAGGTAAGTGTCTGCCTAGTCAGAATATTGAACGCTCCAGGGACAGTTAATTTTTACATTTGCAAGGTACATCATCACGTGTGACTTTATTAAGCTTAACACGCTATAAGGATGGCATTATGTACGAGGCATGGATACAAAGCAATACTAACCCTCACTCTTCTAATACTGGTGCATGACGGTCCATGTATTTTCACTAACCCCAATATAAATCATGGGTATACTCCATGGTTCAACAGGTCCAAGCATCCCCTTACCCGGTGCCATGTGTCAATCGCATTAGCAATGGAGTAGATTGGTCCAAAGATATCAACGAGCTACTCAAATTTAACCAAAATTTTGCCAACAAACAACAGCTGCTACAGGATGTGGTCCAAACACGCTAGTTTTTGCTGGGTGTAACATCGCAAGGTAAACCGGGATGCTTCATCAATACATCACGTTACTGTAGAAATTTTTAGTGTGGAAAGTGCCTCATTCCGAAATTTACCCAGGATTTGTAATGAAAACTGCCCAATGCAATGTCAAAGGGAGGTGATATCTCACGTTCAAAATAGATTATTGTGACATAGTTTTATGAAATTTAAACCAAAAGCCAGTAGTAATGTCCAAAAATTTTATACATGTATAACAGAAAGGATAAAACAAATATGCAAAAGTAACCCAAATATTCTACAAAATACACCAGGGGTTACCGAATTCTGTTTACAGCACGAGCGCAAGTATGAAAATTACTGTGGCGCTGGGTCGGCGGTCGCAGGGGTTTCGGATTTACCCTCTTTCTCGACGGCATCAAACGTGACCTCTACAGGGGTGGTACCATTCATGAACCCGGACTGAGTATCCGTTTCGGACTCTTTGTGGGTCATGCCGAGGACAAGTTTCTCCTTGTCCCTGTCTTTGGACTTGGGGCTATCCATTACCATGGTATCAGTATCCGACGCACCACCTTTCTCATCTGCGCTGCTGTCGTCATTATCGCTGGTAGCCTTGTCTCCCGTCGCCGTGTCACTGCTCTCGCCGGATTCACTGTCATTGCTGTCTTCGTTAAGACACTTTTTCCACAGCTCTGCATACAGCCCCCCTGGTCGATTAAGCAGCTCGTTGTGCGTACCAATTTCTTCCACTTTGCCTTTATCTAGGACGACAATTTGGTCGGCATCCATCACGGTGGACAATCGGTGGGCCACCATGACTACCGTGCAGCCGCGGTAATGATTTTTGATACTTTCCATGATTTTGGTTTCGGTGGTAGTATCTAATGCGGACGTGGCCTCGTCTAGCAATAAAATTGGCGCGTTCTTGGTCAGAGCTCGGGCGATCAATAACCGCTGGCGCTCACCGCCACTAAATAGGGAACCGGAACGTCCCACAGTGGCTTCCAATCCCTTGTCAAGATTTTTGACGTGGTCGAGCAGATTCACTGCCTCCAGGGCTTGGGATACCTCCTCGTAACTAGCCAAATTTCCACTGGCTATACGGCCGTAACCGACGTTGTAATACACGCTGCCAAAGTACAGATCTTGTGACTGACATACGCTAGAAATCTGAGATCGTAGGCTGGTTTGAGTGACGTGACGAATGTCGGTATTGTCAATCAGAATACGCCCTCCTGTCACATCAGACATTCGCATAATTAGGTTCAGTAACGTGGATTTGCCGCAGCCAGAACGACCCACAATGGCCGTGACCTTGTGAGCGGGGATGGTAAAACTAATGTTCTGCAGCAACTCGTTGGGACAATCAGGGTACTCGTAACAGACGCGGTCAAAAACTATTTCCCCACCGTTCTTGCAATTTAAAACCTCGGCATCCTCACGATCAGGTACCGTAGCCGGCTTTTGCATACTTTTGACAGTTTCGCTAACGGAATGAGGTGGCATAAACCCAAAAATTATGGTCTGAACAAAACTCGTGCAAAAACTAGATAGCTTCTCGTAGCACGAGAGGGCAAAGAGACATTCCGCCTTGGTAATGGCGCCAGTGTGCAATTTATAGATACACACCAGGGCCCATGGATAGAAAAAACTCGAGCAAATGTAGCTCAATATCTCGTCGTGACCGTTATCCGTGGGTGGGCGTTTGTGGGACTTGAGAAGTTGAGACATGAGCCTCATCTGTCGGGACTCGTAACGCTGGCTGTTAAGTTCGATCATATCGTCCATATTATACAATCTATCTGAAACCCCATATACGTATTCTTGAACGACATCCGGGTAACTACTGTGAAAATTTTGTTGACGGTAACGCTCAAGCAGAAAACAAAACCATGAGCATATCATGAGTCCGGCTAGCAGGACCATCGACTCCATCCCCAACAGGTGGTAAATGGAGCCCAACAATAGGCAGCTTGAAAAAAGTTGGTTGGCCATATTTTGTATGACATTTCCAATCCGTTCTACATAATAGGTAAACATGTCATGTACATTCTCGGGGCGTGCCAGAAATACCCTGGCGTAGCGTTGGTAAAGCATAACCTTGGCGTAAATGCCCACCTCCCAGTGGAGATGTAGCTCTTGTTGGTAGTAATGCTTAGCCTTGGCCATGTACTGAGATAACAGCAATTCGTTGATGAGAGGCGGCAAGTAATACAGAACTAGCACCCCAGTCACGGTGACCGTGCCCTCTGTGAGGCTGGTGGTAAACTGGGAACGTGCTAAGAACCTAATGTGACTAGTAGCCTCGTTTATAAGGGACACCACACTGCCCATAGCCCACGCCAGAATAACGCTGCGAGCGGGCCAAAGATTAGCGCGTATGAATTCGTACATACGGCGTTCTTGAGTGAAGAGGTTGGTATCCGCACCGGTCTTTTCCCCCTCGTCGTCTTCTTCGTCACTATCACTGAAGTACGTAAAGGTATTAGAAAAGGAACGTATCCGCTTGGCCTCTTCCTCGTAATGGATACGTTCGGTCATATAATTGGAATGTAGCCACGCTACCCCGGTGTAACCCTTGGTGTAATCCCACCCCACCTGGGTGAAATCTTCTCCTAGTGGTACCAGTCGGCTCCGGCGAACCACCGCGGACGAGACCTGGTTATGACATAGCTGCAGCATCGCGGCGCATCGGCGATTCAGAATCGGGATATAATGTTGTGAAAAATACACTAACCCGGTCGCCAATGTATAGCACACGATCAAGGGCGTGGCTAACAGGGAAATTTTGAGCACAGGGAACCAACTAAAATCACCGGCCAAGATCAAGGCATAGGGAGCCGACTGCCGTAAAAAAACTACCGTTAGCAAGGTGTCTAACAGCACCAGCACGGTGTGGCAGGTCCATACTCGAAGAAAGTAGTCTCCCCTCACCTGCAAACTGTAAAGCCACAAAGAGGCCGATTTGTGCAATTTAGTTTGAAGGGAGTGCCGTGATTTGATATACCACGCCCACAAGGCTACTAGAACACATTGACGGGCGATCCAGTTGTACAGGTAACCCTGTACCAACTGCCAGGACGGTTGGTTGCACCACATGGTAAGGATAACAATAATCGACAAGCACTGACTTGTGATAACGCTGCCTTCCTTTTCCTGCTGGATCATTTCCAGCCTTAGGGACGTCCTGCGTTTCATTCCATGTGATACGGTGGGATAAGGGTAATTCCGAAAATTCGGAGGTTCTTGTACAGTGTGCTCGAAGGAGCGTTGGGCACGAATTGCCCAATACATACCCCACCAGGTTAAGGCAGGGAGTATCCAGGGAATCAGCGCGTTCCCGATAAAGGAGAATATCTCCATGGTCAAAGGTATTTTATACTGATGTAAGATGACTGCAGTGACACTTTACAAAATAAAATCGAAATAAATTGCGGTGCGTTGAAGAAAAAAAAAACGGAATCGAGGCGAAAAATGTTGAACGAACCAGAAATGACACGAGAATACGGACAGGTAGTAAAAAGATGGAGATTAGTTAAGAAGCAGCACTGAGGGAGTACCGATGAGGACTGGATTATTCGGGGTTTAAATATTGAAATACTGCACAAGGGAACCAAGCCATGGGGAAGTGTGACAATTAAATCCCTCATTTGCATTGAATCCACCGACAATAGCAATTGACTCATGTGGCCTGAAAAAGGAGAGGGGTTATCCCAGCAGTGCAAACGGATAATAAATACTATAGAAAAACACCTCTTCTGTAAACTGTGCAGATACATTCAGCATCGAAGTGACTATTTTCAAGCGTGAGAAGGGCACTTTGGCTTGACCAGGGTGATGACACTAGGGACGAAACCAAGGCAGCCACTGAAACACCAAAGTACTCGACTTTAATTGACCAAGCACCCATTGATCAAAAACAATGTTTTGCATTTTTGTTGGGTGTTGTAAAAAAAGCAGGGACTGCAGTTTATTTGTCAGTGTAACCAAAATGGGTGGGGGGAAAGGCGTATAACGTGAGCTTGACGGTAGTCGGTAAGCTGCGGTACAAATTCCCACATTCACAGCACCTGCCGGTATTTTGGGGTAAACAAGTACATGATAGTATATTGTAGGACATGTATTACACTGGGCCAACATGGACGAATTCATCCGTACTCCGCCTCATAACCGTACATGGACTTTGGTTAAACCGAAAAATACCATAGGTTTTACCAGCACATGCATAAGATTTTCGATCAGTTTGGGGCTCTCTGGTCAGTGTTTTGGGTATCCCTACATTACTATTGTTTCAGAATGCATTATAATACCCATCACTGGCAAGGATGTGGATTAAGTGTGCTGCGAATAAACGAGATCATAGATAGTAACTAATGAAACAGGACATGGACCCTTTTTCAGACTTACGAAAAGCACCCACTCACTTTTCACCAGCATTCCGGCGCCAATCACTCCCCAATATCGGTTATTTCGGCATGGGTGGCGCAGATATTCATCCGCAGTACACTGCAGTCCCTTTTCAATTGCAGGCATACAAAGGCATGAGCAGTAAAATCTCTGGGAAACCGCGGCCAAACATATCCACAATAACATTTTTGGCGTTGAGGTGCGAATGATGGATGTGACACGATGCGACGTTCGACTATTTTTCCCAACTATCCGTAGGTCCTTTAAGCAAGTTTCCCTGGACACTATCGACCACACTTCCAGATGCACAATATCACCACGAATGAAAAGATAAATTGCAATCCCCTACAAATTTTATTAATTAAATAACTATCGTGGTGACATTCTGGGGAAATATTTTCCTCTTATTTTAACATCCTGACGTCATCGATTTGTCTTCATGGTCCATATGAAAGGGAACAAACGTAGACAATAGAAGTCATAGCATTGCAAAGAAATACCTTTTGAATTTGGCATAATAAATAAACTTGGAAGCATTGTTATACCTATTGAAATAATCCTTAGTGAAGATATCTATTATTAGCGGGAAGTAAATGACCATTCTATATTGGAAGAAGTGTTGTAGAATTCACCCGCACAAAGCAACTAGTAAAATTATCAATAAAATATAATAATTTAATAAAGCCTCGACTATGAATGGTGACAGTGGCATTTCTTGACCATCGGCTAGTGAAACTGTGACCACCCCATCTGAAAACCAATGTTTTGACAGCACAGCGTAAATATTATGGTTGGTAGAGTAAAATCATGACTTACACCACCATCACGTAAACAAAAAATTATCACCAACAACGGATAAAATACCATAAAGGCTGTTGGTAGTAAGCTATGTCATTCACTGCTGCTTCTATTCATACACCCATTTCGTTTATAAAGAGCCCAAACAATAGCAAAACCTTAAATGACACAAAGGCATGCCCTTACCTTTGACAATGTATGAAGCGAGTCTTCAAAGCTTGGTACAGGATGCCGCCAAGCTAGCCAACAAATAAATCTCACAAAAAAAGTGACGAAATAATCAAAGTGGTGAATGTTTCTGCAACAACTAAAAACTAGTGAATAATGCCACAGTATGGCGTATAATTAGCAGTCAAAAGTTTACGGTTGTCGAATAATGTAAAACTCACCATTTACAGGTTTCAGGATGGGGTACTCCTCCTTGCACTATGACACAAAGCATGTTGGAGGACTTTGTAATAACAGCATCACTGATTCAGCCGTAGGGTAAAAAGAACACTGTTGGGGTGGTTTATGTCCCTTTGTCCGGTGCTGTGAAGCAATGAGGTACCAACGACAGTTTTGGAGGAGACCCATTTAACACTGACAGACCTCTATGTATATGTAGTCGAAATAAAGCAGGACATTTGTTTTTAATCATTGAATATTGAATCTACTAGATACCATGGTACCTTTGCTTATTTATTGACATGCACGGTTTAAAGCTCCGGCCAGCCCTGGAAGAATGCGTAAAAGCTTAAACAGCCGTCAAAGCGTACATAAATATCATGCCGACGGGCGGTAAAAAAATAGTATTGCCCATCATAATTTGACGTATGGATTATACCCCCCCCATGTTACGTCATACTATAGGAAGGAAATGATGCACCGGACCGTTTAATCTCAGGCATAAGCAGCAACATTTGGTAAGGCTCACTAAAGCTATCATGGTAGTAGCCCCGAATGATACCGTCGCTGCGACTCATGCAAATATAATAGAATCCCGAAATGGAGAGTTCGTTATATTCTGGAGATGTGGTAATCAGGAAACGCTCTTTCCACCGCATCAGGATATACTCTTTTTGGATGTTAGCCACCATACGAGGGTCAACCGATTCCAGGGATTTCCGACTGGAGAGGGACCATATAGAACTGAGCCCCTTAAAATGCTTCCAAAATTTACGGTCAGTGGCCGAATTGGATTGCCATTTACCGGTACACAGACCTACGCGTTTAAAATCCAGGATTTCACCTTCCCAAAAGGTGGTGGCCTCACAACTGGGGTTATTGACCCGGGTGGATTTCATAGTTCCTTTCAGTTGACCTTTGACAGGATCGACCTGATCAATGGCCACAGTCATGTCGCAAATCTCATTTGACGAACCAAAGTATGCTGGGCCCATGGCGGTTTGGTGTCCACGGAACTGCATCCCAGCACTTAAAAAGGAACAGTCGAGAGGTGGGGAAATCGGCAAAGTATCGGTCAAGCTACCCGAGCTAGAGGGTTTATGGGCCAGCTCGTCAGCGTTGTGTTGGTCATGTTGCCGTCTGTGGTGCTCCCTGGTGCGCCGACGGCTATCCTGCGACATACCCTGTAATGTGGGTGAAAATAGGTCATTGGTATCGGGGCTGCTACGTAAACTACTTGTGACCTGATCCTGGAGGGCATTCCACATCGAGGAACTCTGGGCTGACCGCCTACCTAACGAATTGGTGCGGTGAGAGCTGCTGCGCCCCCACCGCTGGAGTGGCCTGGATGGCGTACGACCGGAGCTGTTTCCTGGGAGTACTACTTGCATATCTCGGTGTGAGGGATTGACTTGGGTGCGGTTACGCCCGTTGGACAGTTCTGGGGCAGTTTGCTGCTCAGTAATTGTCAAATAACCCTGCGTGGGATGAAGTGTGTCGATGTAATCCTCGGCCAAGGCCGGGTCATTGTTTCCTGTATCTAAACGCCCCCTTTGGGAATCCGAGGACCCGGAAAGGGGTAAAATATGAACAGTAGATAGCGGGTGAGAGCCTTCGCTGGGGGAAGCAGAATCACCCGACGCAGTTCCAGATTCGCCCTGGGAAGTTCCTCGACGGCTGCTTCGCGAAAAAGGAGTGTACCGGGATAATACTTCCATACGCAGGCTGTCGGGTCTACGTGTAGAGCCACGAGTCCCTGAGGGCTGCCGTGACGAGGGATGTACCGGACGAGAGGGTGGGAGGTGGTTGGAATCGTCACTGTCATTGTTCAAAGAGGAGCGACCTTGTGGAGGCCAGTCGGCATCGGAAACTCCGGTTAGTATTAATGGGTCATTAGGCCGCATAGCGGGAGAATACAATCGACGTAGCCAGGCAGTTGAATCTTCATCGTCTTCGTCAGAGTCGCTTGAGGAATCACCGTCACTCGAACTGGCAGGTCGAGCTAGGGGGGTGCCGAGGGGTGAGTCTCTTGGCAGCAGGCGTGACATGCCTTCGTAAGAAGGAACCGCGGCGTCGTCATTGCTTGGGCGTTCCCCATTGGAACCGGACTCACCCGAGTTGGCCAGTCGAGTAAAAAAACTTCGGAAAAAGTCATCAATTTCCTGGAGATCTCGATCCTGGACCTGGGTTTCGGACCTACGCTGGCCGGGTCGGGAGGAAAAACGAGAATGTATACGACGAGGCATGGAAGAAAAAGAGTGATAATGTAGTCGATATCAACAGAATGGAATTGGTCTAAAAATATTTAATAAAAAAACGTCAACAATGCGGCAAAAAAATACGCAATATTGAAACCAAGCACCTTCACGAGGTTCAGTTCTGAAACGTTAAAGGAATAGCACAATATACACGAGGTCAGGAGCGGTAAGTAACGAGGTGAAGCACAAGTTGTGGATATGATACATAAAAATACACAACGCAAAAAGGGGGAGCAGATAAATGCTAACCGCTAACCAGGAGCATTTAAATACACACCAAAGTCCAATGTCATACACAATACCCACTCCTGCATAGGGCTAATTCTGGACTACTATAAGTCTGTTTTGTGTCTGTGACCTCTTTTGTAACAAGTACCGCTGGCCATTGTGTCAAGGCAGGCGCTAGATCACGTGATAAATGATGTCACCCCCCTTTTTTGGTTTCGACCACTGGCCAAGGTATTTGTCACGTGATGGACTGGCGAGCGAAGCATTTTTGGGGAAACACACTACTGTTACACCAGCAAGGCGACAGTGTAACCCACCTGCCAAGAATGAACGGAGCGATAGGCGGGTTCTGCTCGTGCTCTACCATGCTTAGTGCGCCAGCGAGAGGCGGGGAAAAAGGGAACTCGGGACCTCCACATTCAAAAGCATTTACTCGTGGGCCCCACAAACCCCGTCGCTTTGTAGCCAAACCACGCACCTAGGCTTTTCGGAGGAAGAGTGGGAGATACTAGTATAAAACCACAAGCCACTGGCCACTTCAACCCGACCCAGACTATCTTATCCCAGTGTTTCGACCTGGTCTTACTATCGTTTCTGTTGCGAATTCTAATTTTTTTTGTGCCAAGGCTCCGGCTGAGCGTTTGCCACAGAGGGTTTACGTTTATCTCTAATTTGTTTTTAACCATACTTATTCCTATTTAACCAACAGAGCTTTCTATGGTGGCCTGTCGTTAACAAATTGAGCGGCTTAGTGTAGTAGAAGCGGCAGTGCTGGGTTTCCTATTTTATTATTACTCCTTCCTTTGGTTATTCTTTTCGTTTTTTTTACTCAGAAAGTAGAACTTTACCTCGCTTCTTTTCAGTTTTCTTTTAGTTTTCCGCATAGGTGGTAGTGATTAGTATTATGGCAACACTACCAGCGTATAAGACTTCGGCCTCTGGGGTCAAGTCGTCGCTATTTCGGTCGGAAGAGATGACGCTTATCCAACTCTACATTCCCACCGAAATTGCCAAGCCTACCGTGTCCGAGCTGGGCGAGTTGGGTGCCGTGGAATTCCGCGATGTAAGTACTTCTTTTTTTAGATTGCCTAGGAGTGTGAGGTCAGGTTGTGTTCGAAATAAGGACACCCTTCAGAAGGTCTCGGTGTAGGGTGTACATAGAAGGGATTGGAATTCTGTCCAGCCGAATGACTCTTGTGGTTTTTGTGTTGAACATCATGTATGACCGGGAGGCCTACATCGCATACATGTGTAGGTAACCACCTTACCACAGAGTATTTTTCTTCATTGGTATCGCAAGGGCAACCCTGAAGCTCGGAATCTCGCCAGAATAACCAACTTTGAAACTGGGGACAGGGCAACTGAACAAAGAGCTCTGTGCACCCTCCAGGTTCCCGACTGGTTAATTCCTCTATGTAGGTGTATCATCTTTGATGATATAGGCTCACCACTCTTCCCCCATTAATTCGTTTGGTTGACAAAATGTGCTAACAATATGTTGTACTGTGCCCCTAACTTGCTAAATACGCCTTTGATTTGGTACGGCGTACTAATGTCTATATGGTTACCGGATGATTTCCATAGCTCAACTCGGAAACGGCTGCTTTCCATCGCACCTTTGTTAATGAAATCAAACGCCTGGATGAGATGGAACGCAAACTTCGTAAGTATCCCTCTTTTGTCAACATTCATACTGCTTGGTCTGGATTCTATTTTTTTTTTAAAAAAAAAGAGTAAAAAGTGAGATGTGTGCGCCACCGTTGGGGGTACGGTTGTCGATAGAGAGGTGTCACCCAGAATTTGCCCCAAGTGGAAACCCATTGGACCATGTGCCTCTCGCATCGGAAAGCACGGGAACAAAAAGAGCGACGGTGTGACAAGAGTTGACATAGACCAGTCAAAGGACGCACTCCCTTTCAATGATGGGAAGAGGGAAGAGGCTAATGGGACTTGGTCAACCAAAACACTATTACTCTCCACCTCTACCTCCTGCCACTTGGGGGTGAAGTTTCCATGGCGTGCTGATGTCCTGCTGACCTTCAACCGACTTGCTTCCTCACTTCCCAATGGTAGCACTAGTGCATCCGTTGTGTAACTGGGGTCATATGAGATTGACAGTTGTGAGTGAATGTCCAGGGATCAGGTCGACTGTCTATGCCCAATGAACTCTACCTTTTCTGGCGGTAAACCCCACTGATGGAAAGAGTTGGGATAGCGACGGTCTTCTTAGATGTTGCCCTAACTGGCTGGTGTATACATCAATATCACCTCTGACATTCCATTAACTAATTCCCTATATCCAATATGTCTCTGACACCCTTGCTATGCCCCTGTGATGTGTCGTTATGGAACGACAATTACTTTTGTAAATGGCGACGGAATTGTGACATACACCTATTTTATCCCAAATTAAGGTTTCCTCACGGCCAACATTGATAAACATGAAATCCCGGTGCAACCCTCCATGGACTCTTACCTAAGTCGCCGGGCACGCTCCCCACAGGAAATCGATGAGATGGATGATGTGCTCTCTCAACACGAGTACCGGGTGGTTCAGCTGAATGAATCGTATGAAAGTCTGCAGCGTCGGTTGTTGGAACTCACGGAGATGCGTTTTGTGCTGCGGGAGACTAGTGCATTCCTGCAAAAGGCCACCCAGCACCAGGATGACATCCGCCACTCCATCGACAACCCTGATGCCCCGCTGTTGGACCTGGAACAGCCCCGTTCAGCAGGTCCCAGCTTAGATTTGGAAGGTGGAAGCCAACCCCAAAACTCGCTGGCTGGCCTCAACATTGGATTTGTAACGGGGGTTATTCCCCGATCGCGTATTGCCACTTTTGAACGGGTGTTGTGGCGCTTGCTTCGTGGTAATCTGTATATGAACCATGTAGAAATAGACGAGCCCATTGTCGACCCTGCGATGGACGAACCCGTTAACAAAAACGTGTTTGTTATCTTTGCCCACGGAACCCACATCCTGTCCAAGATCCGGAAAATTTCCGAATCCATGGGGGCCACCTTGTACCGAGTGGATGAGGACAATGAACGCCGTCAGGAGACCATGATTGATGTCATGACTCGTCTGGATGAACTGCAGACCGTACTGGAGAGTACTGATACCACTCGTCGCACCGAGTTAATTAACGTGGCTGAGCACCTGTCGGACTGGACCGTTACGGTAAAGAAAGAAAAGGCACTGTTCCACAGTATGAACATGTTCAACTATGACAGTAATCGCAAATGCTTGATTGCCGAAGGTTGGTGTCCTACGTTGGCCTTGCCAGATGTGCAGTCAGCGCTTCGGGACGCTACCGAGCAAGCGGGTTCTAATATCACCTCCATCATGCACCAGCTCAAGACCAGCAAACAACCCCCTACTTTCCACCGAACCAACAAGTTTACCAGTGGGTTCCAGTCCATCATCAACGCCTACGGCATAGCGCGTTACCGGGAGGTGAACCCGGGTTTGTTTACGGTTATTAGTTTCCCGTTTTTGTTTGCGGTGATGTTTGGTGATTTCGGACACGGTATCCTGGTATCGCTGGCAGCGGGCTGGCTTTGTTGGCGGGAACGCCAAATCGAAAAGGGTGGCATTGACGCCAATGTACGAACGTTTTTCGATGGCCGTTACATTATGCTGTTGATGGGTATCTTCTCCATCTACACCGGTTTTATTTACAATGATATCTTCTCGTTGACTATGCACATCTTTCCTTCGGGTTGGAAATGGCCTGAGGAAGGACGCGGCGGGACCCAGACCCTTTCCGCGGAACAGGTTGGCGTGTACCCTATTGGTATTGACCCCCACTGGCATGGCACGGAGAACATGCTGTTGTTCATCAACTCGTACAAGATGAAAATGTCCATTATCTTTGGCGTAATCCAAATGACGTTTGGGATTGTCTTGAGCTTTTTTAACCACCGCTACTTTAAAAAGGCGGTCAATATCTACTGCGAATTCATTCCGCAGATCATCTTTATGATGAGTATCTTTGGTTACCTGAGCCTGTTGATCGTGTATAAGTGGTTGGTGGACTGGTCGGCTACTGACGAGAATGGTGAGGCATTGTACAACTCCCCTCCCGGCCTGCTTAATACGTTGATCTTTATGTTCTTATCGCCGGGCTCGATAGACCCTAGCCTGCAATTGTACCCCGGTCAGGGCCTTGTCCAGGTCGTGCTGGTGCTGGTGGCGTTAATTTGCATACCGTGGATGTTGTTGCTGAAGCCGTTTTACCTGAAGCGTGAACACCAGCGCACGCAGCAGTTGGGTTACGCCAACATGACCACCACCACCACCCGTATTTCCACAGACAGTCTTAATAGCGACCACGGGGGTGGTGCAGTGGTGACTACGGAAAGCGAAAGCGAAGAAATGCACCAAGACCACGACTTTGAATTCGGCGAGGTGATGATGCACCAGGTCATCCACACGATCGAATTCTGCCTGGGTTGTATCTCCAACACCGCCTCGTACCTGCGTTTATGGGCCCTCAGTTTGGCTCACGCCCAGCTGTCTGATGTGCTGTGGACGATGATTATGAAGAATTGTATCAGTATGTCCGATGGGATGCGCCCTCTTGCCATGTTTGCTGGGTTTTCCATGTGGTTTACCCTGACGGTGTGTATTCTATTGTTCATGGAAGGGCTGTCCGCTTTCTTACACACTTTGCGTTTGCACTGGGTGGAATTTGATAACAAGTTTTACGAAGCCACGGGCAAATTGTTTGAACCCTTTTCCTTTGAACGCGTGTTGAAGGAAGAGGAACAGTAAATCCAGTGACCTTTGTTGGCGGTGTTTATTTCGCCTTTTGCGTCTGGTATGGCTCTGAGCAGTTAATCACTATCTGACCATTTATTACGGTTATTGCTTTGGCGACGTGTAATGTCACCTTTTTTTAGGTTTTTATTATTTGGAATACTAGTTCCTTTTTTTCACTCTTTATAATATTACTCTTTTTGTTGAAAAAACTAGAGCAACCAAGTGTTTGTTTCCCAAGAGTTCCGCTTGGCCAAGAGAAGCTGTGTGTGTGTGTGCCTGGTTTTTAGTCTTTATTTGTTTCGCTAATGTACGTGTTCTTCGTTTGAGTAAAGTATGATTACTCGTATCCTCAGGCAGTAGACTATGTTTGAAAGTGCTGGTATAGACAAGGCATTTTGCATTGGCTAAGGCTTAAACCTAATCACTTTTACACCTACCAATGACACTATAGTTTTAACCAGGACTATGAATGACTTTACTGCTTAAATTAGCAATGTTCATTTTTGAGTGAGCCATGGTTCATTAGCCTACCAAAAGGCGCTGGTGTTCCATTGTCTGCCTTTGCACCTGGATAACAACTTTTATTAAAAAAAATCGACCTCTACCGCACATATTTGTTTTTTTTATTATCTTTTTGTATCAACGGCGTCCAAACAACGTGGGACTTGTTTCCCCCTCCAGTTAAACGATGACTTTAGTGATCGTTATCGGATATGGAGAAATGTTTTCCCGGAGGTGATGGATTGGAGCAGTAAAACCGGCGAATAGAATAAAAGTATACAATTGGTTTTAAAATATCGATTCAGTAAAGTAACATCCAGGCTTGGAACAAGCTGGTGTGAGTGTTTCATTCTTCTGAAGTTTCTTGCAGTCGGTGGGGAAAAAATATTCATAAAACCACGTTAGACGTTGGATGAGTGTGGTGAAATGGGGGTCGTTTTTATACAACGCTTCGTTGCTTTTTCATGCTTATATCCCAAGCTTTGACGGGAACTGAAGAGGTCAACAAAGAAAAACAAAGAGTGGCAGTGAAGGAGAAGTACCTATGACTGAAAAACTAACCCCGATTTTTTTGGGGGAGGAAAATAAAGCGAGGGAGTTTGTTTTCATAGTATTTCCGCCTAATTTTACCGCCGTCAAAGAGTGGTCTTGACCCATTTTGTTGGAAAGTGATTGGCCAGGTTAAACGTTTTTCCCGAGCACTCATTTGTGCTTCAATTGACGCAATTTAGGTAAACCCGCCCCACCAAGAAAGAAAAAAGTAGATCGAACGCGAATCGCCCTTCAATCACGGCGCTTACATTCATTGGGCTGAGTCATCCAAAGTTCCCGAATGACAAACAGCAAGGCTACCTTCCTTTTATTGGATTTTACTGTTGTTCGTTACCTTTGGGGTTACAAGTTTTTCTCCCACCTCCGACATTACCTGACCTCCCTTTCTGACAAAGTATAGTCATGAGGGGGTACTTCTGTTGGGGAGCGATATAAATATTTAATATAAAGAAAATGGACAGCACAATATATAGCAAGTAGATTTAATTCAAAAGTAGTAATTATCGACGTCATAAACCTAATCTATGCCGACAATAAGAATTTGCCCGGTTGATTGTTTAATTCACAAGGACTGTATCCGAAATGACCTGGATATCGTCTAGCTTCGACTAAGCCTAGTGCGCTTAGCAACACATCGTCCTTAACTGTACGTTTCTTGACCTTGACAGTGATGTGGGGAGTATTATTTTTCGCATCAGTTGTAGTGGATGGGTGAACACGCTGCTTGGTTATTCCACAAGCAACAAAGCGTGGTCCAGAGGAATCCCCTGAACGCTAAATTGGATATATAGCAGCTGCTATTTAACGGGCTACCGCGTTGGGAGAGACTGACCCGGTAATCTTTCCTATTTCATCATCTCAAAGACCAATGGTATTTATGGACTTTGTATTGGAGGATTGGTGACCCATTGTTTCTAAAACCAGCTGACTCCTCTCTACAGTCATATAGCATTATAAAAAATGATGGGAAAGATGGAGAACTAGAAAAATAGTGGCATGATTACCTTTAAAGCGAGTTGACAAGATGAAGACCATAAAAAGGTGCTGAAATGACCATTGGTCAGTAATAT
>JANBPY010000153.1:0-15548 GCA_027577015.1 Dispira parvispora
ACATCTCATACCACCACGCACAAGGAGTCCACCGCTACTGAAACGACCAGTCCTACCACTACTACCGCTATCGGTCAAGCTGCACAGGGCGCTACACCCCAAATTGGCGGACTGGTTGCCCTGCTGGCCGTATTTTTGGTACTACTCTCGGGTGTTTGAGATAGGGTGTTGATCTAATCTGAGTGTATCTGCCGTTATCAAAAGGGTGGTTATCTTGCTTTTTTTTGCAGTCACTTTACCAAGTGTCACTATATATTTTATACCAACGTTTTGCCTGATACGTTGAATTATGGATAGGTCCATTTTGATTGATGTAAAAATCGCAGGCAGTCAATCCTGAGTGTCGTATTCCAGCTTGAGGTATTGTAGCCCTTGAGACGAGTAATGGTGATTGAGATATCGCAAGAGGAGTGCATGTAATTCAGTGAAGCTCATTAGCACCACACTCTCCCTACCCAACTCGCCGTTACCATCGTCAGATAGCACACTATTTCCTAATAAAATCCAGCTTCTTTTGAAAACACAGGCCTGGTTATTGCTTTCTTAATTACTCTCCACTTTCAGCTGAAGAGGAATAAGGCCGAGGCTGGTCGAATTCCTCAAGGTGCTAAATATTACTCAACACATTCATTAATAGTTTCAATAAACGCTAACAGTACGTTATGTATACGACGCAAACAAAAAGAATATAGGAAAAAAAAGAATAATCACATAAGAGTGTTCACCCTATGACGCAGAGGAGGAAGGTCGAGGCGAAGAAAATGGCGCCAGGGCTTTGTACGCTGCCAAAACCCGCTGGGAAAGACGCCGAGTATTGAGATCGAGATGCACAATTGAAGGAGAGAATTCGATACCAAACAAGAGTTTGATGCCGTACACCACCCGCTTGGCCTGGGCATCCGATACCTGGACAAAGGGGTCCTCGGGGGTTTCGAGTGGGTAAGCCAAAGGACCGCTGGCTAAACAACGCTGTAAATAGAGCAACATGGCTGATTCGACAATGGATTCATCAAGTTCTTCGACGCATACGGGCGCCAGGGAGATTTCAAAAGGTTGGGTGAGGGCCAATACGGTGTAACCGTCACCACAATGGTACCGAATTTCGTAGGTGCCCACTTCCCAAGGCAAGGTATCGTGAGAAAATTCTACGGTACCACGATGAACAGATACCTCTTGACCACCCACCTTTTCTGTCCCTAGGGTTAGCCCACCCACAGCACTCGGATTCTGCTCCGTGGGTTTACAATCCTGCTGGACTAGAGCGGGGGAATCGGGGTCGGATACCACATAGTGGAAACGTCCCTTGGAGCTTACCGAGGTCACCCCGTCTAAGGGGTTCGATGTCACCTTGTAAATACCCACCCAGTCCTTCCGAGAGTGTGAAGCGGGGGCTTGCCAAGTGACCCGGATAGGTTCCCCCAGCGAATACACGATAGGAATCGGCTGCCTTGAAGCGTTATTGATAGGGGAATTTAACTGTGGAGAGTGGACAGCGGTGCGTCGCTCTGGATGGTCTAGGATAGCTACCGGATGTCGAGGGGTGCGAGCCAGGCTACGAATACGCGGGTCCTGGCAGGATGCTGGGGATTCCAGAGCAACAGTGTAAACCCCCGCCGGCCACTTGAGTTGTTCCAAGTGGCCCGATGACTTGGTCGCCGCCAACTTGGCCTTGGACTGACCTACCAACTGCTTAGTATCCTCTACAATTTCCTGCAGGAGTGGTTTGGCCTTGGTCATAATCAGACTGTTGAGGAGTTCCGTGGTCTCTTCCACCACATGCTCCAACGTCTCACGTACATGGACCAAGACCCGGTCGGCAAACCACTCATTTTGCAATTCGGGTGAGTACCGACTGGTAGAGCTAGGTTCCAAGTTAAGAATTCCGCGTATTTGCAGAGGAATCAGTTGAACATGCCGTACGGATTTGGTTACCCCGGCCTCCTGTCGCACTTTGTCCCCATAGAGTTTATGCATGTGCGGGGACTCAACATAACGTAGGAACAGGAAATTGGAAATCTGCATAAACAGAGTGATGGAAAACATCGTCCAGCTATTGGCCACGAGGGTAAGTCCCCAAAAAGCCGCGTGTCCCATAATCTTTTCCGGATTGTTTAAAAACCGATAGATGCCCGTGTAATACAAGGTGCTGGGGTAGTCGTCAATGAAAAAGTCACCATAGAACCACCCGAAATCCCCGAGCACGTCGTACACAGAGAGTGAGGTCCACACATGCAGAAGAATAAGGAGTAGCCCGAATGTATGCCGGAGTAGCACGATGGTATAGGAATCGTAAGAAAAGCTAGGAATGCGGTAGAACTGCACCGTTAGCATCAAATAGGTCACGTACGTCATGACCTGGCCCAGATTGTAAAGTACCTTCCAATTGGCAAAGCAGTCGGCGGTGGTACCTCCGTACTTGATGAAATGCCGAGTCCACAGTTTGCTTTTACTTTGGGAATACAAAATCCCGCCCAAGAAATACACTCGGTAGATTGCCCAAAACAATACCTGAAGGATGGTAGCCAAGGGGCCTACCACGACTGTTGCGCTGGTTCCAGGTAAGGTAAATGACCCGGAACTGAGGTTGGCGAAAGTAGAAATAGCCAGCGCCTGTGCGACCAAGAGTACAACCAACACATCGCTGGCTCGGAAGGCATCGAAATTTTTAAATACCACCATGTCGTGGCGGAAATACGTATTATAAATATCCTTGACCGAAAAGAATTGGTGGCGCCATTGACCACCTGCTACCTCCTCTGACGCTTGTGCGCCATTATCCAGTAGGGGCAGATTCAAGGCGGTTGGGGCCACGCCATAAGTCTTATCAATGTGCGGGTTTTCCACTAGATTCAAAAAGACGAATTGGCAAGCGTGGGCAAAGAGACTGACGTAAAATACCGTCAGACTACCTGTAATCAATGCAGTACCGTAGTAACCAATATAACCCACAGAGTACATCGGGTGCGGGGCCATCTCAAAGACCCCATCAAAGGTCAAAGACTGGTCAATTAGGAAGAAGAAATCGCCCCAATACCAGGCAAAATCCTTGACCACGCGGTGGGCGTCGGACTTGACCCAAAGGTTAAACAAAAGTAGGAAGCCTCCCCCAACGTAACGCAGGAGATCTGGCCAAGTGACTGTCCCCGAATGGACGTGGAAATACGATAGGGAGAAGCACAGATAGGTAACAAAATCATTGATCAAGATAAGGTCCACCAGCTGGCGGAAGAGCAGCCAGGTGTTAAACTCCACAGGGACCTCGTCAAAGTCGTAATCTGGCCCCATCTTGGCGGTGAGTTGTTGTTTGAGTAGTTTATATCGCTCACCACCACGTTTGGGATCACACCAGCCCAGACGCTGTACCCATTTGACTAACTGGCGGCGTTCACTCTGGATCTTGAGTAGGTAGCCCAGTCCCCCATTGTACAAGGAGCGCCAAAAGAGGAAGAACGCGATGAACAACGGCTGGCGAACAGAATTCGGTAGCAACAGGAATAGTGCCACCTGCACGGTTATCACTCCCAGGGTGAGGTAGTCAAACACTGTACGGGTTTGTTTAATACTGAAGAGAGCGGTGAGAAAGTCGTGAGTCTGGGGCACTTGGAAGACTGCAGTTTTCCCAAAGGTATTGTGTAACCATATCATCGGGCAAAGTCCAAGAGGAGGGGAACAGCTGTTAGATTTTTCTATCATAACCTACATCGTATGTAACCAACAGTTCGTTGAGAATAGGGCAGGTGGAATACACTGTGTCCGTTTTGGTGGCATGTACCCGAGGGAAAATGGGTAATAGTACAGCAGTTACTTACCTTTACCGGATTGACCGGCTATTCGCCCAAAGGCCACAGTAGGCTCGGAGTTGGTTACCACTTCTTCGGTCCCTGCGCCGGGGTTGGGATCGACCTCGTTGTCAGACATGTGATCGTCTATCCTAAAAGGTTTACGCTTGTACATGATGCACTGGAACGACCGGGTTGGAATGCGCTTTGGGTTGCGGTGGGTAAAACGAATGTAAACAAGGTGGGTAGCCCCAACAGAGGCAATGTAGAGCTGCGAGAACGGTAAGGAAATTCCTATGGAAATACTGAGGTACAGGAATAAGCAGTCGTTCAACAAGTACAACTAAACGCCTGCACTGACAAAGTAAGTGGCACCAAGTAACTCTGCAAGATAACGACGGATAAGAGTAGCCCTTGGAAAAAAATTCGAACGAAAGGACGACAAAGGAAATACCTGTGAACCTTCCGATAGCCACACTTGACAATACCGTTATCTAGCAGGCAATTTCTCATCCCCTTGGCACTTGGGAAAGGGCTATGGGCACACACCGAAGGTTCCTGACCTTAGTAATAAACTAATGGTTTCTGGTTCAGGACCTTCAGTCCCCCACAGCCAACGAAGGGTTACACCTTGACTACGCTATTGGTTCTGATGAATCCACCCATCAACTTCCAACGCCGAGTCAACGTATCCAAGGCTCACTCGCCTGGTAGCGGGCCATTAGGAGATAGCCACGCCTCCTCACAGTTGGACGTCCCAAAAAATTGTTTTTAGAAGTCACCCCAGTCACGGCCTGATGTCTATCTTTCATCAACCCATCAAGAAAACTAATCACGCCAACCTCCACCAATCCGATTGCCCAAATCACCGAGTCTCATTTTCCGCCTTTCCTCCACGTGATTTTTCCAGGGGAATGGCGGTACTGAAGTTCTTGAGGCGAAACAGGCTGATGTTTTATGCTGAGTATGGCACCAATCCCGCCTTTCCGTGTCTAAGTGTGGCTCAAAGCGGACATGCGCTGATGTTTGTCGGCCGTGATTTGGTATTCGTACCCCAATTCCCCTCTGTGCTTTTTTTTATTACTTTTGATTGTGGCATAACGGATTCTTACTTTTCCTGAACCCTTTTTTTGTTACTTTACACCCTTTGTTAGCCACTATGAAAGTGATTATTGAGAAGCGCAGCCGTAAGCCCAATGCTGCCCAGGCCTCCCAGGGTCCCTTTCCGCTCACACTGGACCTGCCAAAAGACGCTACGGTCCAAAGCCTTAAGCTAGGTATTACCCAGCAGCAGCCCAAGCTTACCCCCGAACGCCAGCGTCTCACTCTCGACGGCAAAGCCCTACTGGACGACGCCCAACGTTTATCCGAGGTCCCCGTAGCCGACGGAGCTGTTCTACAGGTGAAGGATTTAGGTCCCCAAGTGGGTTGGCGCACTACGTTTATCTGCGAATACCTCGGTCCCTTGTTGGCCAACCCGCTCTTCTACTACTTACCCCAGATTTTTTACGGCAGGGCGGTGGCCCACAGTTGCATGCAAACTACGGCCCTGGTCATGTTCGAAGCCCATTTTCTCAAGCGTCTTTACGAGACTATCTTTGTACACCGTTTCAGTAGCGGTACGATGCCTTTTGCCAACCTTATCAAGAACACCACGTACTACACACTGCTGGCCGGCGCCAATGTTGGGTTTTGGGTGTACGGTCCTTGGAACGGCGCTCTTGAACCGAGCGCCCAACGGTCCACGGCTTACACTGCAGTTTGCATTGGGTTGTTTGTGTTTGCTCAAATTTCCAACTTTTTGACCCACATTAACCTTCGTAATCTTCGTCCCCCGGGCACTAGGGTCCGGAAAATCCCCCGGGGTTATGGTTTTGATTTGGTGAGTTGTCCCAACTATTTTTTCGAAGTCACTTCGTGGGTTGCCTTTACCTTGTACACCCGTAGCTTGGCTTCATTGATCTTTACCGTGGTAGGGGCCGCTCAGATGTATATTTGGGCTGTCAAGAAACACAAAAATTACCGTCGGGAATTCCCCAATTATCCCAAAAATCGCAAGGCCATGATCCCGTTTATTGCTTAGACCAAGCCGCACCACTTTCCCTGGTCAACTAGGATATTGCGTATTCCTGTACAAGCCTTTAATAAAGTATCACTGTCATTGATGTGTTTCCACTGAGCTTACATAGGTGATCAAGCGATATGTTCGGTAACTAGCTAACGGTAGTAGTGAATACCACTTTGGTGGTATGATGGAGAATAGTGCATTGCTGGTGATACTTTTGTGTTAACAGTCTGTGGTTTCGGAATGTTTGGTTAGACGCATTGCAAATGTGGCTGCGGGTAAGCTTAGGACTATTTTCAACACACCGCCCTAAAAGATGCATACGGAAAAGGTGAACCCTTGCTATCTTACTACAACACATGTATCTATAACATAGGGTGGTACCCTTCTCTTTGATCCCATTCTTGGGTGATAGCTGAGAAATTCCCACAGCGTTAATACAGTGCAGTAGGTCATCAAAAGTCCTGACAACACTGAAATATGATAAAGAAAAACACTCAAAATTTGTTTGCCATTTCTGTGTTTACAGAGCAAGTGCATATTTTTTTTGATAATCTCTGCATGACCACCAACTATTTCTAAAAGCGTACCGAGTGCATGACTGCTGCTAGTACGCTGTTGGTCATTGTACTGTTATGGTACTCGGTGGCTATAGTTGGAACAAAGTAGCATAAGTGCTGACCATTAAATGTAGTATGGTTAGGGCGGACCAATCAGAGGCCGGGGTAGGCCACACATGTTGGAGTACTTGGACATTACTTCGGGTGTATTAGGTACCAGGGTAAAGGCATCGGATACATCCGGATTATCCGTCACCAGGGAAGGGATTCACAAGATATTCAAGATACGGAAAAAATGCCTACGTTGGTTGCTATAGTGCTTTGTAATCTTGTTGACTCTGTTTCTCCTCGAGACTGGAAAAAAAAAGGAAATAGTAACCCAGCTGATCATATCCGTTACACAATGGAAAAAGCATTCACCCTGTTTTAGCCTGTATTTGTTCTAGTTGGCCACGCAGGTCCGTAAGGATAAGAATAAGGGATGTGGATGATCATTCTCAACCCGGTATCCATGTACAACTACCACTATCCCCTCTGGAAAGTGTAATATGTCATCGTTATCAATCTCGCACACCCATAGGTCGTGTTGCCAGTCACACGGAGGAGATCATCTTCCAGGCGTTCCAACTTTTCCTAAATTCCGCATCAATAAACAAAGAGATTAACTTTGTGACACGGCATACGCTTGTTGAAGACAAAGCCCAGCCCCTTAGCTAATGTACAGCTTCGAAAAACAATAAGGAAAACTGGGCCATGATAGGTGACGGCCGGGGGATTACTTGCTATTAATGAACAATGGTGAGGAACTACCAACCACCACCTCTCCATATGAATGGGTGTTCGTAATTCTGATATGATTTAAAAATGTAATTTTCTGGCCATGGCTGTCTGCCAATATGTACTATGAACACTGTACATTTTTAGCCGTCAAATATTGAACATGAGAGTTCGGTATTTATGAAAATCTCACCGTAACTTCCTCTGGTTAAAAGATTGTCCGTGGGTCAGCAGTATTGTCGTTCACCCGGTAAAAGGCATGGAACGAAGGAGCGCGTGGTATGTTCACCTTGATGTTACATCATATTGTCCAAAAATAGCATGCAGGGGAATTGACGAGTCAGATTAGGATGCTCAAGATACACCAAATAATAAACAAAGCCATTGTCACACGCCCTAGTTATCTGCAACATTCTAACGTTACAAGATTTTCATTTAAATTGAAATAGAACTATTAGCCAGAAATAGGGTTATTATGGATATTTGGAACCATCTCGACATGAACGATGATTCTGTAGAAAGGCCAACGTCTGCTCAAGCTGGGGAAGATGTCATGGCTGAATGAGGAATGTACTACAATGGAGCTTGCTCAACCTTTAAACGCATACCCAGTTTCATAAGACTGCATTGGATAATATTCCGTAAGCCGTAGCACAAACTAACACAATATCAGCGGTAATACTTGGGAAATGGTCATATCCATAACAGTGAAGATGGCAAGGAAAATATCGCGCCTACCAGAACTTTTCATCCAGTTATCTGCATATCTATATCACCACCAAAAGTTCGTACTGACGAGTCAAGCTCAGTAATGTTAGAACCCAGGACAAGCCAAACTCCAGAATGCCCCATGGAATAGCAAGGTTGAAAAAAAATGACATCATGTCTGATTACTCTGACCACACTGATTCTGCGGATCCACAAGATTGTCGAGGTATGAAAATAAAAGTGTGAATTTAATCATTACCCCTGGCATCTCGGAAACCCTCTTTTTTCTCTATGGGAACGGTTCGTAATTGTCGTTTACGTACCTTCACATGCGCATGTTATTTTTTGTATTTGTTTCATCATGTACAAAGTCTACACCCTATTCGTCTCAATAGACCTACCCACCTTCGGTAAAATTATCAAAGGCTGCGTCAACATCATGCACATGATATTGTTAAGGAACTACCGGAGGGTAGGAGGGGTAAACTGTTTTAACTGCAGGAAAACATAGCCAGAAATAATCAGAGGAAAGCTGTGTTGTATTTTGAAAATATTATCTTTAACTCGATATATGGGGAAAACTCTCACACTTTTACGCTGAACATGCTCCAAAATCCATATATCATTGATTAGCACCCCAGAGTGCTATACACTGGTTTGGATTTCCCAACTCTCCACTTATACGTACAAGAGTGTAAAATCACCAAATTGCGATGAACAAAGCACCCCATTTACTTCACAGGACAACACATGCAGTGGTTGAAAATTGATACATAGAAGTACCAAACTAAGCAACCCCTACGTCGCATCACCACGACCATCGTGGTGTATATTCTGGATAGCTATTGGGCCACGGCTAAAAGACCAAAAAAGCTAAGTTTCATGAATGTAACCTGTGGACAAGGTGCAAGTCAAGTTCGGGAAAGTGATATATTTGTTTGTATAGCGAATCACAGGCACAGTGGCGTGAAATGATATGAGTGTGACCGATAAATCAATCAATGGAAAATGAAAGCGGTTCGGGTTCACCAGTATGAAGATGTAGCACGTGCAGAATTATCGGTAAAATCATAGGAAGCAAGCTTGGAAAAGTGACTCAACACGTCCTCGTCCTCACAAATTATCAGTAAAGGGCAGCATTGTGTTTAACAAGCGGCTATTGGAGAGGTTTACATGGAAAGCATTCAGTTTTAGAAATATCAGGGAAGAAGTGTAAAGTGTCGTTGGTATTGATTCGCTTCGATTGTATTCCAAAGTTTAGCAGATTAAGAACCAGGGTGCCATTAGAAACCATTGCTCGCTCCCTACGACTTTCTACCCCTTTTTATTTCGAATTTCACAAGGAAGAGAATACCACTCGGGAGAATAGGACTTTTGCTAAGCTGCAAAAGGTGGTCGGTAGGTGCAGATGCCAAGAGCAACTTTCATATATCCAAGGATGACTTGATATAATATTCTTCCCTTCCTATCCCCTTTGCCTGTACTTTCCTTGGTTGTAATGGGGTAGCGTATTGAGTAATTTATGCCAAGCTGCATCGCTACAGGCGCAGGTGACAAGTTTTCTATAAAATATGAATTACTACATAGTTGTGCGTATCATCATCACAGTGAGTCCTGTGTGTGTGACAGCATAGGGGAAATTGTACTGCGGAGTGGACAGTAAGTATCCTTTACAAAGTGTTCGGTCGGCGTATGAAACACGGGTAAAAGTGAAAGAAATCCTCAGTATTTTCTGTTTCTACACAGAGCACGTAAAGTAACGCGATGAGCCCCACATGGGACAGACACCCACAGCTATTGGACCTGGCGGTGGGGACACTCGTGATCTAATGATGACCATTTTTTTTCCAGGATCCCTTTCACTCTGAGTGTAACAAGGGTAATTTCAAGTCACCCCTAGTGTATAAAATTCGCCACAGTTGAGTGGAGTCCTTTCCAAACATTCGATTGGTGAAGTTGTAGTGGGCGCACCTTTGTTTTCAATCGCCAACATGCTACTTTAGCCAGCCCATGGATAGCACGACAAGATATCCACGACGAACAGGACCAAAGAAAAGAAAGAGGGGGTGCCGTTAAATTGTGAGCCTGTAGAGAGCCCCTGATTTATTGAACCCTCGCATCATCGAACCCGCCGAGGAAATTTTTCTCGCCAAGGCTATTGGAAAAGCATTGGAGATAGCATGGACAAAGAGAAAAGACATGTAGATTAAACCAATAATGCGGTTTCCGGCGTCGAGTCGAGGACAGAGATTCGCTACACTTTATCCAATCCATGGGCTTTTCTGGGGACGTTGAACAAGTAAGTATGATGTGTTTCCCCCACATGCACCAGCGAAGGGACCACATCCTTTCCGACCCACCCCCGTTTTCTCCCACTTGCTCTTAATTAAGAATGGGGAAGCCATAATTTTACCTAGCATTCACCAACAGCGTAGCTGCATCCTGGTGGATGGGGGGATGGTCAGTACGTTTCGTCTTTTCTTATAGGATCCCAATCGACCTGAAAACGACACGTAGCTAGCATCCCTTTATTCATCCGGCGTGTGTATATAAAGATGTTACATCTGCCGCTTCCTATCACATTGGTTTCGCTACTCGTACTTGATTTTCTTTCCCTTCGTTAGTGAGGCGTTACCCCACCGCCTTTACCATCGAGTTGACACAAGTTCAATTTTTTTTCCTCAACACACTTTGTCGCGTGTTGTTACCCTGTACTTTTTTTCGATATATCCATTCCGTTGGTATTCACTCACTGCGTAAGTTTAGTTTCAGATAATTTCGCTGTGGACCATCTGATTCAACTGTGTCAGTTTTTAATCCACAAACCTTCTTTACACTTCAGCTTATAGTTCCCCAGGTTTTATCGTGAGTGGAACAGTGTTTCAATTTATTTGTAGCACCTTGCACAATAGACCTATCAGATATTGAGGACCCCCCTATCTCTTTAAGTGTGCTTCTTAAAACTGTACTACCCTGACGCAATAGGCACAGTAGAGTGAGTTGTGACACCTCTGGTCGAGCTTCTTCAGAAAGCATCACTATTTTTTAGAAAAAAAAGTGATGATTATTTTCTTTCTTCCTGCGCAATTTTTAGCGGCCCCGCTGTAATATTTTTTAATATAACTAGCAACCACTTAGTGTAGCGTTTCCATTCTTTTGGCTTTACCTACCCTAGCAACGCTATTCTAGCAATTTTTCACAAGTTTTAAGGGGGCAACCACTGCAAGCTTACGTCGAATTACTGAATCAGTACTCCTGGCGCATCTCACCCATTATATTCACTTCACTTTCAAGTATAATATACCCTGTATACTAACCCCTCACCTTAAATTTGCACTGCATCGGTGAACCGTATTATATCACATTTTTACCACCGGTCGCATACTCCCCTTTCGAAAATTAGCTTCATAGTGACAATTTCCACATCTCAGCCATACATCCATCAAAGCGCATTTTTTCCCCTTTCCACAATATTGTAGCCCTTTTAACACGGCAAAAAGGAGCTAGTGTACCAATCATCAACCACAAACGTTAATTTTTCGTAAATATGTGGTTCAAGAAACGTTCATCCGCAACCGAGGCGCCTGCTTCGAGTGAATCAGCATGTGCCTCGGAAGATAACTACCCGGTATACTCGGGAGTCGCTACGACCGATAATATCGAACTCAACGATGGACAGCGTCGGCTTCAGGAGATCGAAAATGCCAAATTTGGTTGGACCCAAATTCGCGCGTGTTTGATTGCAGGGGCAGGGTTCTTTACTGACGCCTACGATTTGTTCATCATCAACATCGCCTCCAGTATGATGGCCTACGTGTACTATGGTTCATCGACCTTACCCAAAGACTGGGATTTAGGGATCAAAGTGGCCACCCAAGTGGGTACGTTGATTGGCCAGCTGTTCTTTGGTTGGCTGGGTGACAGTTTTGGTCGTCAAAAAATTTACGGAATAGAGTTAATGATTATCATCGTCGGTACCATCGGTTCGGCACTCAGCGCTAGTGCGGTCCACGGGTTCAACGTGTTGACTACTTTGACCATCATGCGATTCGTGGTGGGGTTCGGGGTCGGTGGTGATTACCCATTGTCAGCGGTTATCACGTCCGAGTACGCCTCTACCCGACACCGCGGTGCCATGATTTCCGCTGTGTTCGCCATGCAAGGGTTTGGGATCCTTGCCTCGTCCATCGTCTCTGCCATTATGGTAGTAGCCTTCAAGAGCGCCATAATAAACGATTTGGATAACCTGGATCTGGCGTGGAGGTTATGTTTGGGTATCGGTGCCATCCCAGCCATTATCACCGTGTACTTCCGAATCACGATGAAGGAAACACCTCGCTACCAGATCGACCAGGCCAAAGCGCTAGAGAAACAGCGTGCCGAGTTGGAGCTGAAGGACGCCAAAAACAACAGCGAACAGCCCCAGGGAGGTACCAACCGGTACAGTTCCTCTGACTTGCACAGCGTGTCCGATGTAGACATTAAACCGGAAAACACCCATTTCGAGGAAAAAGACCTTGCCATGGACCAGTCTGCTACCCCTGATTCAGAGGAACCAACCCAAGCTCCGGCCGAAAATAAATCCTCGTGGCAAGATTTCCGGAGATACTACGGCCAATGGAAAAACTTGAAGATTCTTTTGGCCTGTTCCGTGTGCTGGTTCGCATTGGACGTGGCGTTTTACGGTATCAATTTGAATAACTCAATCATTCTCGAAGCAATTGGGTACAGCTCGTCGACGGACCCTTATGAAAACCTTCGACTGACCAGTATCGGTAACATCATCATTAATTTGATGGGTACTGTACCTGGTTACTGGTTTACGGTGTTCCTTATCGATCGACTGGGCCGTAAATTCATCCAGATTATGGGTTTTACCGTCATGACCGTGGTGTTTATTATCCTGGGGTTCGGCTACCATCCGATCCTGGACGCCTCGGTCGCCTTGTTCATTGTATTCTTTACTATTACCCAGTTTTTCTCCAACTTTGGCCCCAACACCACCACCTTTGTGTATCCCGGTGAAGTGTTCCCCACCCGGTATCGGACCACCTGCCACGGTATTTCTGCTGCTTCTGGTAAATTAGGAGCCATCGTGGCCCAAGCCGGTTT
Organism: Dispira parvispora; assembly: GCA_027577015.1. Classification (NCBI taxonomy): domain Eukaryota; kingdom Fungi; phylum Kickxellomycota; class Dimargaritomycetes; order Dimargaritales; family Dimargaritaceae; genus Dispira; species Dispira parvispora. The sequence goes on from JANBPY010000153.1 coordinate 13,002, forward strand.
CTCTCAGCTAAAGGATATTGGTGGTAAGCAGGCCTTTGTGCCCCACATCATCAAAATTTTCGCCCTGTTTATGTTTATCGGTTTAGCATTTACCTTTTTGTTACCAGAGACCAAGGGTCGTACGTTGGAAGAAATTACCGGCGAAGACAAGGAGTAACCTGAGCAGTGACGACGAAATAGGGTTATCCGTCCGAATGGACGGTTCACTTTTTACATATCCTATTAATTTTAATACTTGTTTTTTTTCAATTTTTCAGCTTAAACTCTGTATAGGCATAATATTCTTTTAAAGAAAGGTACAATTTTCACATTCCATTCTTGTTGAACTAGGTGATACTACTAATACACGGGTAGCGTGATTCTTGACCCAATGTGTGTCGCCCTTATTTTGGCTAACGTCGACCACATCATTCGGGTTATCTCTACAGGGGAATCCTAATGAACGGGGTGTATATAACTACCGCCGAAAAGGAGGCACTATAATTTAACTTGTGTGCTCTGTTAATTTCTCACGTTCTTAAATCTATACGTTTACCTGAGCGCGGTATATAGAATTTTAATCGAAGCTTGATATGGCTAAATTTTAACCACTTTGCTTGTCGTGAAAAATGCTGGTAATCGGATTAAAAATTGTAAAGCATAGATATAGACATTGATTTATTCTAGTCTGTACACAGGTCATACTAAAATTTACTGGAATAAACACACATACACAGAAAAATGAAACGCAAAATTTTTACATGGGGTGCTTGATTCAGGGCGTAATTCACAGTGGATTAATTCAGGAGACGGGGGGGTACAGTTGGACTTTTCACAATACTGGGTCTAGTAAGTATCCTCCTTGCGAGGGGCAATACCGATGGCTTTCTCTGCATAGTCGAAAACGACATAGTAGTTTTTGATGAATGTATCACCCAAAATCCACAAGTCATCCGCCGAGCCTTCACTCATAGCCGAGTAACAAAAATCGCTGTCCGATTCCAAGGGCCCGTACACCAAATCTTCTACAGGAATAGCGAAGCGACGTCCACCTAGTTGGATTTCAAAGTTGTAATCCCCCAATAAGGGTGTATTACAAGGAATCACCCAACCATTATCGTCGGGGTTTTTCCACGCCAAAGGAAATTGACTATGGAAAAGCTCCGCCACAGTGGGTGGTACCACCAAAAGTGTAGTGCCGGTATCGATCATCCCGTCCCCACTGACACCCAAATCCATACCATTGACAAACATACCTTGCACGGTGATTTCCCAATATATAGGTTGGTTGACGGGGATGTACAGTAGTTCTCCCTCAAAAGCCGTTTGATCAATATGACCAAATTCCACGTATCCCCCGGTGCCATCCGCTTCCCTGGATTTAGAGAGGGAAAACGCTACCGTATTCGAAGTTAACAGTCCCTGCTCCAAGATATTGTCCATGGCGGTTTTGACGCCATCTACAGATCCTACAGGGGAAAATGCCAGTCCAAACATTCCGTCGTATTCGTCGAATCCCAAATGTTCACTTTCGTAAAACGTTGTGCCAAACGTTTGGTTAGCGACGCGAATATTTCCAATCGTCAACTGATCGCTGCCCAACGTTCCCTGAGCAGCGGCTCCATCCATGTACGACATGTCAAACGTTTGGTCACTCGGTTGGTACGTAGCGGAAGCCTCGGGGTCAAACTGTCGACGGTGTTGGCATAATTCTTCCTGGCATTCCATCCCTGGTATCCAAATATCAGCCGAACCTGTGTCGAAATTCACCCTAAATCGCTGAGGTGGAGTACCGAAACTAACCACCCCGTAGTATTCCGTGTCGCCGGCGTAATTTATTAAACCGAGGCGATTCCGCGCATGGGGGCGGTGGGCCGCCGAGGTTTTTTCACTACCTAAAGCAGCATTTGGTTTATCGGACAAGAGGGACCGACGGTGAAGCTGTTGTTGGTGACGTTTATTCAGAATCTCTCGTTTTTCGCTATGTGACTGGTTTTTCACGGTTCGTTTCTGCAGCTCTATCCGGATTCCTGGACGTTCGGTCTTTTGGGAGCTGGACAAAGGCTGAGCCAGTTTCAGAGCCTGGCTTTTGGGAATAACATTGGGTAATGCGTTGACTAGCACCGAGGAACCGGACAGTACAAGTATAGACACCCAGGCAATGCCCCATAACCTCAAAGGAGTTGCGCTGTTAGAAAGCATGACTAAATAAAAATCAGTAAACTGCAAAGGATGGTGGTGAAAATGAAAAAAAAGAGAGTTGGAGTAGTGCTAGATAATTAAAGGGGTATTTGGTAACGAATTGAATGATGCGGTGTTTTAGCTACAATATCGAGTTAAATCTTGCTTTAAAAGGACTATTACAGTCTTCACTAAACTATCGACGGATAACGGATAGCATTAAAAAAAATTCACAAAACCTTGGGTGATGCTCTTAAAAGTTATCAATATATAAAAATACAGTATGTGAAGAAATCTACGACACGTTAGGACATGTATATAAAATCAGGACGTCTAAAAGCATCACAAAGTATGTAAAATCCGTCGAGAGTATTAAAGTGGAGACTG
>JANBPY010000154.1:0-15544 GCA_027577015.1 Dispira parvispora
TGGGTATCCACAATGGGTAACTGACGGTGTGACGCGGCCAACTGGATAATAGTCATAAACACTACCTGGCGCAGCGGGGAGTTAACCTCCAGAAGATTGAAGAGGTTGGCTAATACCTTGAGTCGGTAAACCACCGGAACCTTAGAGACAGTGTCATCCTCCAGGGCTTTCACCAGCGTGGGTACCGCATTGTCCAGGACGGAAGATGGGGCTGAGCAGAGGATGTACAGGATTTGGTTAAACACGGACTCGTAGTCTCCAGCGGGAACGGCGCAAAAAGTGTTGAGATGCTTGAAGAGAAGCGATACGATGGTGTGGGCGTCCACTTCTGATTCCAAAGCGCGCACCTGCTGCACCAAGGGGTGCGTCTCAACGGACGTTTCGTCAGCTTGCTTGGCTACATAAAGGGCCAATTCTTCGGCCTGCTGGAGCAGCGGTCCTTCAGCGAAAACTGTTTCCGAGTGGCTCATGACAAGTGGTATGTTGTTCTCAGTATGGTGTACGGGAGAATGCTATAGTCAAACAAGCACAAATAGTGAAATCCCAAAGGAATGCAAATCTAGAAATTAGTAACAATAGTACGGAAGAGGGTTGTACATATGCTATAGATCCATCAACGATGAACTGCAGCTGTACGATATCTGCACCAGTGAAGGACGCCCAATGAGTTTTTCTTGAGTATGTGAGTGTGGCCCTAAGCGAGGTGAGATCGTACAAGTGATAGCGAGTAGTAAAAAAAAAGTGTCGAATAACGGGTGAGAGATGGCAAACATCCTTGTACTCACCTTAACTAAATCGTTGAGATTCCAACCAAAGAATCGTACTTTTCTCGGTATATGAAAAGTAATTGCGATTAGGATGAGGAGAACTGGAAACGAATTTTATCGCGCAAAAAAATAGCAAAGGATGAGCAAGACTTTACAAGTCAGATCACTATAGCAATACAAGAAGGTCTACTTTTTGTGAGTTACTGGAGGTGAATATAATCTAAAAACTGTCCGCTATTGCTGCGCTGCCAAAATCGCAGTGTTGGACACTTGATGCGGAGTGGCCCTGGATGAACAATCGGGTGGAAGGAGTATCAGGAATCAACGCTGGTCATTTTTTTATTATTTGAGAAAAAAAATATTAGCTTGTAAGGGAAAATGGCAGGCCTTACTCACGTGACATTAATTTACCCCCTCTGCGTCACAATCAGTGGTCGCAGTTGCCCGTAAGACTTTCCATACTCTCAAAGTTCTGGACCTCCAAATTACTCACAATGTCGTAGGGTGTACCTTTTCTTGTGTTCTTGGACTGACTTGCCTTTGTTTAATGCCGAGGGTAATGGTGGAAAACTTACCACCCACAACGGCTCTACTAGCCACCTACCCAACCTTATCGAAGGAGGAGTTTATTCAATGTGCCGAATGCTTTACTATGGTGACGCAATATACGCTGCCCAATGCGGAGAATTGGGAGTGGGTGCCCGTTTCCTTATCCCCACTTGTAACGGGTCTATATCGCCCCTCTGGTGGGTACGCCCGGCACTGTCGGCTAATACCTCGACAGCAGAATATTAGCGAGCTTACATCCGAACCCAGCGATATGGGGTTGTCCGACGCGGACACTAACGACGACGATGAAAAGGAGGACCCTGCTCAGGTAACGTAAACTGCGGTATCGCCTTTGATTACTATGAATGAAACTGTGGGCTGCTTAGATATGGAAAAATTGGCCATGAGCCACCAGCCTTGGATAGAGAAAGAGAGAGAGTAGTGGTCTAGTTACTTACAGATATGCCGGTGGTACTTCGTATTTTGTACTGATTGTCCTGGGCCCTGGGATATATCGTATTCATCACCTGTACTACGATGGAAATATCTACATTAGCTAAACCGTCAAAAGATTGATAGCCATGAAGCAGGTTGGATCGATCTTGAATACCACCTGGTCTATTCCCACACCTACCGTGTTCCGCAACTCTACTTTCGGGCATTACATTACGAGTCCAGCGTACCTTTGTCATTAGACGAGGTCTACCGCTACGTTCTGTCCCCGGAATGGGTAACATCATTGCACAATGCACCACTAGCAGCGGCGGTTAGCATGCAAGTAAGTCCCTTGTGGATAAGCTAATCCTGCAAGTTTAGATATCTATACTTGGTTTGCTATGATATGCTCAAAATAGAGCCAGGCGGGAATTTCGTACTCATGGTTAATCTCCTCTCCCACATTTTTTTTACTATGTATGGTGTTCATCTATTGCTATAATTTCGCCGTAACACTTTGCAGGACCATCCGTATCTACACATGCCCTTTTATTCTATACATCCTTGTCAAACGACAACTCTGTTGACCAGTGTGAAGAACACTTCTTGGGGAACAGGGCTATGTGGTGAGGAACCTCGGGTATCGACATTACCTGTCGCCCATCCTGCGGTTTATCTGGCGGCTTGGTTATCCCTAGTAGGCCAGGCGGTCGGAATTACAGTGCCCCACGCCTATTTCGCTTACCTACAAAGTATATACCACCCTCATACGGACTGCCATTCACCAAGATTGTCATGACCACTTTTTCCTGCCATCCTAATAATTAATACCTCTGCCTGAATTATATTTTCATCAATAACTAACCAGCGACAGATATGAAAGTGCTAAGGGTTGGCCTTTAACTGTCTTTTATTATATGATGTATAACCATACAAACAACTGCAGTATACTTGTAGTCGTAAACATTATGGCGGTAACAACAAACTCATGCATAATACATGCATAAACCCGGTGGTTTAGGATAAGGAACTCGGACTGGGTCATAGTATGTCCTTAGCAATGAACATACCGTACAAGGCGATGATCAAGCAGAGAAGAAAAAGTCGCACTACTGTGATATACGAGAAGTATGTCATAGTTTTCTGACTTTTGGCGGTTCATTTCCATACATCACGCAATGCCGCATACAGGAGTACCACTAACATATACACAGCAAGAATTACAATGGCTTTGGTATCCTCCACATACAAAGTTTTGATGGACATATTCAAGACACCTGTAAGGATGTTGGCCACCAAAAAAGCGCTCAAACTGTAACGGTTGAAAGCGTTGAACAGCCAAGGAATATTGCTGTCATGATCGATCGGTTCGGACACTCCGATACGGGCATTGATCAGGGTTTCCGCGATCTGGAAAGGTGTCAAAAACATTACATTGAGCATAGCTACGCATAAGATGTAAGAAATGTTGAGCAAGCGACGGGAAATGGGAATCCCTAGTCCATAGTGCACACCGGCGAATAAACACAACAAAGCCACCGTAAGTCCGACCAGCTGAATGGACTTGTGGAAGCGATGGGTCGGTGCGGGCGAATCAGAAAAGACAATTTGGCCTATTGCCACGCCCATAAAATAGAGCGATAGATATCCGAAGAATCCAAACAGACCTTCCCGGTTCATACTAACCAGGTCCACCCGAGGAGCGTAGAGAATGAATTGTTGTAAATTAGTGTAGGACAAGAGACACTGGTAGCCCACGCCGAGGATTACGGTGTTCACCCACGGATTAGGTGATATACGTCGGAGTAGTGTAACCGAAATTGGGAGTACGCTCAGGGTGAAGAAAAAATTCCAGTGCACCCCGTATTCGGTAACGTGCTCTTGGTATTCGATGCCTTTGACCGATAACAGCCGTCCGATCCCTAATAGTACCAGGAACCAGGAATTCTTGGCGCTTTGGATCAATTCGCGCCCAAAGGACCAGCCGAGACGTGGGTTATAATGACGAGCTGCCACGATGCCTGCCGAAAACACAAATGAGCCCACCCCAACATCCATTACGGAAATTCCAAAGGTTTCCACTTTGGCGTAGCTTCGGGGGAAAATGGGGAAATCTACTGCCAAAATGCTCACACAGGTTGCTAGCATCAAAAATGCGCGGTAACCCGAAATATAAGCCTTACGGCTGGTACTCGACCCATTCGGACGGTCCGCTTTTTCGTGAGCTAGGTACGGCCGGAGTCTAATATAGTATGCCAAACCCCACAGGACGAATATGACACTGAGAGCGGTGCGCCAGGACACCCCAACGCAGAAGAACAACGTCGGAAGGCCCCATAGCAGATAGCTAAGTACGAACGCGCCCACGGTTGGGCGTTCGCTTTGGGGGGTGGTTTGTGCCACCATTTCACGGTAGGCTTTCATGTTACGCCATACCCAGTACCCTAGCAAGGCAGCGGAGCTCGTTAGAGGCAATTCCCAAACGGATGATCCACTATGACCCGTAACCCATTGTTCCTTTTCTTGTTTATAGCGATAAAAGTCGTCCATGGCTGATGAGCCTTTGTCACTATGAATTGAACAATAATTAGTAATACCAACAGCAATATAAAGAAATCCACCTGACAACAAACCACAGAAAAAAAAACAAGGCAAAGTCAAGTGTAAAGTCACGGTGTGCTGTTACCCAACAACGGAAACAGCAAACCCTGCTCACTTTAAACGAATGTATTGCCACCAGCCAGTGGAGAATTAACCCTGGATGAACGATAGTACTCTACCGTTTCCACCTTACTTAAGACTTCTGAACTAGGTTTTCTTACTCCTTTTGCTGTCACCGCTTGCGTGTTTCATTGCGAATCGCTCTCCCTTTTTTACTTCATAGGTGAGCTATATAAAGTATGTCGTCACTCCGCCAACGCTCCACTATTAAAGCTTCAGGGCCTTCTCCCAAGTCCTTCAGCGAAACTACCCCGCCGTCGACCTCCCCTTCAGGGTGGTGCCACCGCCTAAAGCAATTCGGGTCACTTGTCGGTATTGGCCTCTTACTGAATCTCATGGCTTCGTTTATTATAACCGAATCGTTCACCTGGGGTTATCAAAACCGGTACACCAATTGGCATAACTGGGTACCTCGAACAAAATTAGTGCTGTCCGACCAAGAACTGGCTCAGTACGACGGCAGCGACCCTTCCCTTCCAATTTACCTCGCGATAAACGGTCGCGTATATGACGTATCGGCCAGCCCTCACTACTACGGTCCTTATGGTGCCTATGGTGTATTCTCCGGCAAAGATGCCGCCCGGGCTTGGGGTACAAACTGTCTCCAAACGCCCTCGCACCTAACTTATGATGTGAGGGATCTAAGCGAGGATCAGTTAGCAGCTATCAAGGGTTGGCAAGACTTTTATGATAACCACCATACTTACTACTATGTTGGAGAAGTGGTTCATGAACCCATTGATCCTAATACTCCGATTCCTGAAGACTGTAGAAACGGAGTGCCGAAGCCAGGTAATTAACGGGAATGGTGCACCAATGGATACTAATAAATAGCTATGGATTTATGGGAGACTTGTAGAAGGGGTTTTCCTTGAGATTTAGCACGTTATTCGGTCTTTTTTTGATACTGTGGGAAAAGTAGTGGGCAGGGTAGAACTTGCAGCACGTATAGGTTTGATTTCTTTAGTCAATTTGCTAAATATTAGTTAAATTGTAGTGATCATAAAAATCACAGTCTAAATTTTAATCCTTCTTTTTAATAATCATACGTTAATATTTAATACTGACGAATATCTACACTTGACCACCACCCAAGGTCATTCCTGTGTTTCCAAAAGACAAAATCCGCCTATCAAAAAGAAAAACGTTTAGCCACCGACATAACCACAAGCTAACAAGGACTTGTAATAGAATAGACAGAAATCACCCAGGTGAACACAACACATCAAGTGTCCTCTATAAAGGTGTGTATTTCCAGCTCTACAAAACCATCACACTTCTATTCTTCCGCGGCCACCAATTCCACCAGGCTCTTGTTCTCTTGGACCATATCACCCACTTGGTAATAAATCTCCTTGACTTTACCATTAAACGGCGCCCTAATCACATGTTCCATTTTCATAGCTTCCAAGATAACCAGCGGGGTATTCTTCTCCACCACCTGGTCCGTCTGTACCAGAATCTGGGAAATCTTGCACGGCATAGGGGTTTTCACCGAACCGGCGGCTTCGGCAGCCCCGTCTTGCAAATAGGTCGGCGTGGGAATGATGAAATCTTCCCGGTGGGTGCCGACTAACACGGTCAATCGGTTACCCGTAAACACGTTCACCGATTTACAAAGTGACTGGTTGATATCGGTGGAGATGACCATGGTGTCGCCCAGAATGGTGTGGGAAGGAGCCGGGAAATTAGGAAGGGTAGTTTCAGACCGATCGAGGGTACCATTCACATCGGTAAACCGGGTGATAGATTTTGCTGACTGGTCCTCAGGGCTGGCAGGTGCTTCCACTTCGATCGTGTAACGACCCGACGGTAAGAATTCCACCCGTACGGTGTAATGCTGGGCCGCGCCCGTTTCCGAAGTTGCACCAATGGGTGCATGTTCCAACTCGCACGTTTCTGTCATAGTATGGTTAAGTCGTTGACCATGGCGGTCATTCCAAGGAGAATAAGGGTCCTGGCCTGATAAGTGGGCCTGATTCTGCACTCTGGACATAATCAATGCCAAACCGGCCTGCGCTACCAGTTGGGGGGAAGGCGTGGGGGGCACGGTGGGTAGCAGCTCTTGTTCAAATTTGGGGATGAAACCCGTTTCTACGTCACCGGCAATAAACGCGGGATGGGATACTACTGAACGCAAAAATTGAATGTTAGTGTGGAGGCCCACCACTTGGTACTCGGCCAACGCCTTACGCAATACACGCAAGGCTTCGGTACGATCCCGGCCACTCACGATGAGTTTGGCGATCATGGGGTCATAGTGCACCGATACTTGATCTCCTTGCACCACTCCTGTGTCAATACGCACCGTATCAGAGGGTGTCGGAGGTGCCAAACGCACTAGGGAGCCCGTATCGGGTAAAAAGCCCCGAGCGGGATTCTCGGCGTAGATGCGTGCCTCAAAGGCGTGGCCCACCAGGGGAATATCCTTTTGAGCCATCGGCAGGTGATTCCCAGCCGCCACTTCCAACTGCCACTGGACTAGATCGGTTTGGGTAACCATCTCGGTAACGGGATGTTCCACTTGTAGTCGGGTGTTCATCTCCATAAAGTAGAATTTCTGGGTATCATAGTCCATAATAAACTCTACAGTACCCGCCCCGACGTAATTCACTGCCAGGGCCGCGGCGACGGCTTTACTTCCCAGGTCTTCACGAACATCCGGAGTGAGGTGAGGCGCAGGGGCTTCCTCCAACACCTTTTGATGACGACGCTGTACACTGCAGTCACGTTCGTACAAGTGCACCGCGTTACCATGCTTATCGGCGAATACCTGTACTTCCACATGGCGAGGGCGCTGCAAGTATTTTTCAATCAGCACCTTGTCATCCCCAAACGACTTGATCGATTCCCGGCGGGACGACTCGAGCATCATTTCGAAATCCTCGGGGCGCTCCACGATACGCATCCCTTTGCCGCCACCTCCTTTCACTGCTTTGATAAGGACCGGGTACTGGATACGGGCCGCTTCAGCCTTTAAAAATTCCACATCTTGGTTTTCTCCGTGGTAACCGGGCACCACCGGTACCTGGGCCTTTTGCATAATATATTTCGACTCACTCTTGGATCCCATCGCCACAATGGCAGATGCCGGCGGTCCGATAAATGTTACCCCTTCACTTTGCAACTTTTTGGCAAAATCGGCATTTTCGGACAGGAAACCGTATCCAGGGTGCACCGCTTGGGACCCGGTAGAGTGGATGACCTCCAAAATACGGTCTACATTGAGATAGCTCTCGGCCGAGGGAGCTGGGCCTACGCAAAAGGCCTCGTCGGCCATACTAACATGTTGGGCATACCGGTCTGCTTCGCTATAAATGGCTACCGTTTGGATACCTAACCGACGGGCGGTTTTCATAACTCGACAGGCAATCTCACCTCGATTGGCGATGAGAATCTTGTCAAACAACGGCTTACTTGACAAATCCGTGGTGTAGCCACGACGTAGGCTGACCCATAGCGTCCATGGAATCTGACTGCGTGAGCTGGTCAGCATGGTAGTACGCAGGCGTGAAAGCTGGGATAGGGCGATTGGCCCACGAGCCGAATTAAAGGCACAGTAAACCATGTCGAGCAATGGGCAGTGGTACTGGTGCGAAGAAGGAGTTGGCTAGGTTAGAAAAGAATGAGAAACTGATGCGCAATACAGTGAGCTTGGAGAATGAAAGATAATAGGGTAATAACTGGCTCACCCTCAGCAACGGTTAGCGGCTCAACGGGATAACACCTTTTGTAATATAACAAAGTAAATTGTACTAAAAAGTGTGTACGCAATCCTTAAACATCTCTTGCTTCTCCATCTCGACTTTTGTGTAGGTGGCACTACTACCAGGAATACGTTGTTCGCCCCTTCCTGAGAAAAGCAGTCCCACTTTCTCACCAGTCGTGGCCCAAAAGTCATACTATGTGACCAACCATGGGAAAGGATGTGGGGAAAACACATTTGAAAACTGCCTCGATAACTAGGCATACGATTGGTCCTTTCTAGATTTTCCCACACTTGAAGGCCAAAGGATAAATAAAAAAAATATTTTACTTGAGTACGCCAGGGGGAACACCGCTGTTGAACGGACGTTGGAAACTAAAAGGATGCCTCAACTCGGCACTCTGAAACATATTAAAACAACCACTCTTGTACATTACGAGCACACCAAGTAAAATCCAAATATAAAAGAGAGGGGGGCAGTAGCTATCCCACATGGCTAGGGTGTAAAGGTTAAGTAAATTAATAACGAAACAGCCTATTATTCGAGCAAGGCTCTGAATCGTAGCTTGCGATTAACACAAAGTCCGGAGGTATCTGAGGAAAAACTCCGCTACCATCCCTAGTGAACATCATAATAGCCTCGCTTAGAATCAATCCGGGCCCAAGGAACGGGCCGAAGAGCGTGATCGGCTACGCAGGGGAGTATCTGCGATGGAGACACGTCGATTGTCATTACGTCGGCGGTGGCTCCCGACCCCCATACGGTTACCATAGGCCGAATGCCCTACCGGAGGACGACCACCGCCGTTCAGCGCACTGAGAGGTGAGCCCATATGATTACGTAAACGAGTGTTTTCTGCCTGGTCCTGGAGGGCCTCGGTACCCAGTTGGAGTGCCTGGATCTTTTGTAACACTTCGGGAGTACTGTCCTCGAGGTTGAGATTTTTCAAGTAATGTGGAGTACTGGGTATGTTATTCAAAATGGCGGCAGTTTGCAGTTTCTGCTTATGTTCCAAGAGTGCGTCCCGTTCTTTGCGAAGAGATTCACGTTCTTGACCCAGCAAAATGGCGGCCTCTGTAAACTTGCGACGTTCCTCTTCCAGTTCTGCCCGTTGCTTTTCCAGAGCCTCACGCTCTTCTTGTAGCGCGTCGGGATCTAGGTCATTGGGTAGGTTAATTCCCAGGGCGTCGCTATCCTGCCTTGGTGGATGGCGTAAAGTGGCAGACAGTGACATTTCGATTACTCGAGATTGTTCGGCGATAACATCCTTGTAGCCCTGGATCTTGTTTTGGAGAGTTTCTAACTCGAGGCGGAGCTCATGCAGGGTGGCCTCTTTTTCGGCCAAAAGACCAGCGTCCACCTGGGCTTGGGCTTGATGGTGCATAGATTGCCAGTCCCCTTTGAGATCTTCCACCAACTTTTGCATATCCTGGTTCAACCGGTCTCTTACGAGTTCGTACGGTAGTATCACCTTGTCACGGTAATGACGAGGAGCATCGGTCTGGTCATTAGTCTCACTGCCGTCTTGAGAGCTAGCAAGGTCATCGTGATCATCCACCTTGGCCTGTAACAATTCGGTGACGTGGGCGTAAAGTTCGTACAATGCCCCACGAAGCTGCTCGTTCTCGGCGAGTAGCTCTTGCTCCCGTTCTTCGTAATTTCCCAGTACGATATCTACCAATTCTCGGTCCTTGACGGGTCGGTCGTGGCCCATCAGCGTCTTGTCTTTAACCAATGGGTTCAATAACTGGATACCCACCTTACTGGCTTTGTACTTGTCTGCTGCCATCCGCTGCATTTTGTCTTTTAATTTGACACTTTCCTGTTCGCGTTTACGGATATCGTGCGCAAACTGCGATCGACTGTATAATAAATTATTTTTGGCATTCTTAAGCTCTTCTTTGGTATTACGGTGCTTTTCATTGACATCCCGAAGCGTCGCCTCGGTCATGGTCACTTTTCCTTTGGTGATGTCCACCATGCGATCGCTGGCTTCCAACTCGCCCCGTAGTTTACTCATGTTGCTGAGCAACGTTTCTTGTTCACTCACCAAGCGTCGGTGTTGGTCGTCCATTTGCTCGCGGTAATCCATATCACGTTGGCGTTGTTGGAGTAGAGAGGTGATACAGCGGAGAATTTGTGAATTTTCTTCGTCATAGCCTTCCACTAGACGTAGTGGGGCGGGAAACCCGTAGGCCGCCAGTTCCTGGTTAAGAGACTGGACGTTATCCATGATGGTCTCTAACAATACGGACTGAGAAAGGCAACAGTGATAGATAGCCTAGGTTTAGGTGGGAAAGGGAACAATGCGTAATCTATTTGGGAGGGTTAAAAGGGAGGCTAACTGCGACACATGGGTGGTAAGAAAAAAATAACCAATCTTCGCTTCTTCTAGCTACTACAAGAACAACGTCCAGGAAGTAAGCGGATGATCGGCAATCAGGGAGACAGTACAAAGCTACGTTTGCGCATGCCTTTGGAGCCCGACCAGGGGGATAAAAACAAACCCAGAACGACTTACTCCGCCCGATGTAAACAAAAAAAATATACCGCCGGTACCTAGCATACCACTTTCATACCTGCACTGCGTCCTCACTATGACTGACTTGGCCGTCAATAGCCAAAGGTTTGAAGAGAAATTGATATTTACTCACTGATAAATTTTAGTCACATGGTCGCCTTTGGACACGACAAATAACGGGTTTGGCGCACAAGCGCATTTGATAATTCCTCATTTCTGATGAAGTAATTATAATAATTTAGGACTCCCCACAAGAAAAAAACAACACAAGATGCTATAAAGATTAGCAGTATTCCCCTCACAAATTCGAAACATTATTCACAATCCCATGGCGGTTTACGTTTGTTGACCTTGTTGGAGATAATCGTAGAGACGCAACAAATTCCGCTGAAGCATTGCCACGGTTACTTTACCGACCGAAGGCACATAAATCGAAGCGCGTTCCTTGATGTCCTCTTCAAAATTTTTAAACGTGGAAAAATTAATAGCAATCACACCATCTTTGAGCAGTTTTGTGGGCAATTTATAGCTGGGCGTAGGTACTCCGGTAATGACCACATCAGACCGCGATACCACGTCTTCCATCGCCAACGAAGTTTCACACACCTCGTGCTTCTTAAGTTTGATACCTTCGCCCCGGTGGAACTCGAGCACATTGTGAATATCCACCGAGTATACCTTGGCACCATCGTTGGCCAGTAATGCTGCCAGTGGACGCCCCACCACTTCACTGCGATTAATCACCGTAATGGTTCGCCCATGCAAACGGTTACCATAAGCCAAAACTCGGTTGTACACTCCAACGTGTTCCAACACCTTGATAATGGCCAACGGCGTGCACGGAATAATACACTTTTGTGTCAGCTGATCGTCCAAAAATCGAATGTTGTGATACATGTTGTAGCAGTACAGGTGGCAGAGTCCCTCAACGTCTTTTTTGGGGCTCACCACGTTTTGCAGGTACTGATCTTGTCGGTCGCCAAACACCGGGTAATACACCAAGATCCCATGCACTTTGGGGTCTTGATTGGCCACAATGATCTCGTCTTCCAGCACCGTCTTGTCCACCTGACGTAGCTCGAACGTCACCCCCGTTTCCGCACAGGTTTTAGCCGTCCATTCTGCATACTTTTCGGCTGCTGCATCAGTGTTGGCGAGAAAGCCTACCAGTTTAGGTGTCAAGTGATTCGATTCGATCGAGCTTTTGAGTTGCTCTACAAAGGGTTTGGCAATGGTAGAGGCTAATATTGTCTTTCCCGGCATCATGAATCACTGCGCCTAGAACGGGTAAGGTCGTCAAAGGTTGGCTGAACAATGGATCGTAACGATAACTGAAAAAATTCAGAAATACGCCCTTGCTAATGGATGTGTCCCACGAAAACGGTCGACAAAAAATAATACTCGAAAAAAAGAAGAGGTTGTTATCCTGTAGTAGTTGTGCGATAGAAACCAATGGGTATAGCGCTGGCTTGAGTCTATTTTTTTTTAAAAAAAAAGTTGAGAGTGGGCGATCAAGTGTGTCTATTTTTTAGTGGACACCTGAGAAATTCCTAATGAAATGTAGCCCCAATAACCTTCAATGTGTGATTGTAAGTTGCTGTGGGGGGAGAGGGTTCTGCCCAAGTTTTGTAATAACTCATTTTCATTCCAGTTAGCATATGATTTCCAATATTGAACTTATACTCTCCTGTTGCTTAGATGGATTATAAATAAATAGACTAAACTTTACCTTACTACACAAAACTTGATGTATATGCACCTACTCTTTCCTAAACCGAGTCTTATGCAGTATCAAGTGGCACTATTCCAAGCCATTCATCGTATAGGTCTAAGAAGAGGTTGGAGTATCAGAAATAATGCTCTAGATACTTCGACAGTGGTCATGTATACCTATACAATGTTATGTATCACATTACTGGTGTCAGAGGAACCCAAGCACATTTTGATTACATTTCATTTCACATAGTTTTAAAAATATTTCCCCAAAACTACACAATTTGACATTCTCCAAGTATCTCTCGACTAAACTCTTCATCTCTAATGGTCAAATCATGGCAAAAACAACATCCTAGGCATGGGAAAGGGGAAAAAGGCCAGAATCAATTATCATAAAGCTACGAGCACCCCAACCTCACCTTTTTTTTTACAATCCACAGGATACAACACAAAGCTCCTGGTAACAGAAAGGGAAAATCAGTGTTCAGCAGAACCAAACGCACTGGAAAGGTTTACATCCTGGACGCCATATTATTAACCGCATTTAAAACTGATAAAACAATTTCCCATCCACAAAAAAAAACACCCACCTTTCTTCTGAAATGGAAAAAAGATGTCAGCACTCGGACTCGAACCGAGGACCTCCTGTGTGTGAGACAAGCGTGATAACCGACTACACCATGCTGACTGATCTGAAAATTTTGGAAATATTACTTATTTATCTACGAGGAATCTTTCTCTGCCTTTGGCTTCGGCGCCTCGATAGAATCTCATTCCTAGTGCCGTGCAGGTGTTATCTCGCGGAAGGGTGAGGTATTATCTCTAATTGTTCACTATTTATTATATGTATTGTTTTGTTGGTTTTAATAAATACTATATTCGGCACAAGCTATGCAGAATAATTGAAATCACTAGCGGTACATTTTCAACTGTTGTGGTAGCAATGCCTGAAAACCCAGTTGACATATTGTAATATTCTGGATTTACCGCACCCCCTCCCCGCCCTTCCACGAGATATCGCCTGCACGGCACCAGAAATGATATTCTATTGAGGGCCCCCGGTGCGAAGCGAGGTCACGGGTACTCGTGTAATATAAAAAATAAGGGTAAACTTTATTTCGTATGTATAGCAAACCGGTACGAATATGCACCGATTAAAATCTAATCAATTCAACTCTGTCGCGTATTTTTTTTCGATTCCCCAAGCATGCTACCCTTTGCAGATTTTAAACGTTGACTTACCTATGCTAGTTTTACCTATTCAAATATCACACTTGGTTGTTATCAGGTGAGGTAAATCTGCTCTCTTCCATTGGCAGAGATTTGGGGATTGGAACCTACAAAAACCAAGGGAAATAAAATCAATTTGAATGGATACATGGAAAATTTTCACTTGTATGTTGAAGCTATAGTCCGTACCTAGTTGACTGTATACCTGAAAATCCTATTGAATAAACTTTCCCTTGCACACCTTTTCTCCTAGTTGCTACACAGGCGAAAAACAATTACGTGTATCGACTTTTCGAGTATGTATTGGCTATAAATACCAAAGGCTGATAACCATGAGTAACGGATGTCAGTAAACGAAACCGATTGGCCATTCCTATTGAGATTTACTACTGCTGGTGATAATCTCTCGTTTAATCTACAAAATATGACACAGGGACTTTATCACACGCAGTGTTTATCAACAAAATAGGAAAAGAGCAAACTTATTTAGGGACAAAAAAACTCGGTTCCTGAAAATGGATTGGAGTCCTCAAATTTAAATTTAATTTGTGAGTCGTCATGATCATTTTCATACTATATTAGGACTTTGCCATACTTCAATAATTGACCCATGTCAATTACCTAGTCATGGACATCGTCGGGCCTTGGGAAAGACCAAGTTCACTAGGAGGTCTGTTTATTCAACGCTTAACAAGGTGTTTTTTGGAATTTTCAGGCAGGTAGCATAAACTCTAATCAAAGTGCCTTGTTTCAGTGCTGTCGGGTTGTAAATGTTAATGTATGGACTTGTTTCCCATTTCCCACTGACCATATACTCATTGCCTCAAGGTTTCCACGTACTTGTTTATTGGCCCGTTTATATCCTATCACCGTTTACTAGTCCTACTATATACTAGTATTTGTTCTTCCATCGCCATGCTTCCCTGCTCTCTCCCTAGAACTCTAGTTTACATTAGTTTATATGTTTATCCACCTCATACAAGTTCAACTATCGATTAGCATCAGTTTATCTAAGTTTATTCAGTTTATTAAATATTACATTTATCTTTATATCTCAACAGTAAATATATAAGAAATTTAAATCCCGAGTTTCGGCAAAAAAGGTAATAGGTACATGGCACATTGGTACGTTTAGGAAACTGAGTGATTTCCGCTAAGCACTGGTAACCGTTGTTTCAAATCCAGAATACATAGTCAAAGGCTAAAGGGATTTGTGGGGAGTTCAAAAATGGTTAAATTAGCAAACATTACTGTGTTTCGACGATCATTCTCCTGTGAAAAATACATACACCAGGAAGCATTAACCCTGCCTTGCCCAGGGTAGTGTGCCTTTAGGGGTCCTTTGGGTTCCTTCACTCGACCCTGGACATACGACACCTGAAAAGATTACCTTAACAAGTACATACTGACAAGATGAAACATTGAATGGTAGATCATTCTACAGTGTGCTAGAAATATAAAGTATACAGATCAGGACTTTGTAGCCAAAATTTTATTTTCACTGACTGTGGAACTGTTCTTCTCGCAAGTATTTTAAAAGTAAATCTGGGCTCTGTTATATTATAAATACATCAGTCGTTTACCCTCGATTTAAATCCTAACCCACATGCTTGAACAGTCTACTTTTCGATATATCCATTCTCCTAGGCCTTCTTGCTTAATCTACCACTCCATACTTGAGATAACCTAGAGTCTTACCACATTCCCCCCTATCTAATCGTTCGTCGTCATGGTTGCCTTCCGTCTACCCACGCTTCTCGCCCTCGTCGCTTTTACAGCCATAGTTTCTGCTGCTTCCATTCAAAGCAATTACCCCCGCAGCAATTCCAGAAAATATGGCTCTGCCATATTTAGGCGTTCCGGATGGGCCTGGAACCTCAAAGGATTTTAAGACTCTG
>JANBPY010000155.1:0-15482 GCA_027577015.1 Dispira parvispora
CGAGGAGCCAAACTAACGCTAGACAACTTGCACGGAGGATCGGGACGTGTTGCTCCGTTACTGGTAAATACGTCATCGGTGGTACGGGTAGTAAAACTTACCAAATGATCGGTAGCTCGCATACCCGGTGGTTTTCCCTGTTCACGTAAAGGTGTACGAAAAGGTTTCATTTTGGAATGGAGTCTCTGCGGAGTGCGCATTGAGGTGGACTCGCGTTTTCTCACCGCTAACAGCGAAACAAAATTGGCTGAATTGGTTGGTTCTGTAGTTGTAGTTCGGGAAGGAATGAGCGAGGAAGTTGGTAACCGACACGGTGATTTAAAAGGAGATACGAAACGTTTTCTGTTGACTAGAGAAGGTGCAACTTTACCTGCCAGTGGAGAGTTCAACTGTGCGGCGGGAGGTCTGGTTATCGACTTGGGTTGTCGTTGTGAATAAGTCCTCCGAATTGGTGCCGAATTGATCGACGGACTTGGACTGACTGGGATGGAACCTGAACTTACTAACTGCGATGGAGTACCGGAAGTGTTTTCAGGTGTGGGCGATTTTGCTCGAATGCGTGAAGGTAGAGGACCAGATAATGTGAGTTCTTTGCGGGATTTCACCACACGTTCGTCGGTTGGTGAAGTGGGGCGTTTATGATTACGAACAGCACTCGATCCATTCATCTGGGATTTACCTGAGCTTTGAAATCCACCTAATTCTTGTAGTGTTTGCAGTAGCGACTGGTCACCGAAATCCGGGTCATCCCATAGGGAACTGTCTTTTGCGACGCGATTAAGGAACTGCGGTTGCTTGGCCGTTGGTAGTACGGGACTCCCAGAAGGCGAAGATGGTTTTACGGATTCTGCTTTAGAGGTTTGGTCGGATGTGCCTAGCAGACGTTCTGCTTGTTGCAACATGGTGGAAGTTGGAGTATTGAGTTTGACACCCTTTCCGGTAGCGAAGCCTCCAAATTGGGTCAGCGTATCCAGTCCCAAGTCTGCAGATAGTTCATTACGTGGTTCGACCGAAGGCGTGGTTGGTCCTATGGGACATGGCGCAGTCGTCTCTTTCGTTGTAGAACTCTGGTCTAATAGCTGTTCAGCACGCCGCAAAGCATCGTTCGACAAGGGCTGTGTACGCTTACCTCGTCCGGTGGCAAATCCTCCAAATTGGGTTAAGGTATTAAGATCGATATTGTCGCATGCGGTAGAATGGGCCTTACCCGGGGGTAAATTTGAAGGTGGGGTGGCCATACGAATCAGGAATTCAACAAAGATTGTGGAAAAGGGGCGTGGTAGGGAGTATCATTGGGAACTTAACGCAAGGAAATAAGCACATTAACTATCCAAAGTAGCGAAAGAGGTGTCTAGAAGCTCGAATATGACCACCAGCCTTTGTAAACAATTCCAGAGAACAAAATATAGACGTCGTCCAGGTGGATATGGTGCCTTGGTATAGAAAGAAATGTCTATGAATTTTTTTTGTCTGTAAACAAATAACCGAAAAAACAAGGCAAGTCAAAGGACGAACTCTAAACAGAAAATCAAGAACACACCCAATTCTTAATCAATGGCTCTATGCATTGTTAACTGCGCATAATGTGAGCGCAGTCGGGAAGAGACATGGGAAAAATTTCCCGTGTTTACTTGTACTGTCGATGAGAGCCATGATTTGCCCAGTAATGACTGCAATGTGGCACTTTAGCCATTCAATCGAAAATAACACAAACTCGTTTCCAAGGTTGTCACCAAGTGAATTTTTTTTGTCGATACCAGACCGCTTAATTGACGTCATAGCTTCGATACGGGGGCATTTGAAACCGAAGCCCTAATTTCCCCACGAGGGACAGAGTTTACTTTTTCCATGCACGATCCCAAGGACTTACCACATGCCACCTGGAAAAATGAAACATTTCTTATGCTCACATATCTTGCCTTGACCCATTGATAATGCCGATGAACCAGCAGCATGTGCGTTAGCCAAAAGGGAGTAAACCAATATTGGTATTTCTACGCATGTGGTACCTGGACGGGAGTTCCGACGGTGACGGTCCAACAAGGGATTCCCCCTGGATCCGTCTGTTCCTGGATTCTTACGTCAGTGTGTCTTGGCAACTTCTATTTCCTGCATTAGGGGCAGCAGTTCAGGTCCGTTGGATTAACCCTGCTTTGGTCTACACATTTCTCATCGAGGCAGCAAGAAGCGTATAGCTCGATCCCGCCCAGTGGGGGGCATTGAAAACTATCCGATTGGCTGCGGATCCCCTGCCAACCTGTCATCTGTCGGATAAAGCGATTCAAAGTTTTAGAAGCTTCGGGGTCTCGTGGAGGCCGTGGAAAAAAAAGCAGTTCGACACACCGGTATATATATAGCAATCGTATTTAAAAGGAGAACAGTGTAACTCACAATCTTGATAAATCTTTACATTTGCTAAATCCTACCAAGCCACATCGCCTCTCGTAGTTATACAGGCCTCTGTATCATAGTCACTGTGTGATTTTTTGTTCATCCATATTGCGTTACAAATTTTGTTTTTACAGTAGTAGGGTTTCAAATTTCCAATCCAACGACACCATGAAGTTGTGGTACACTGCCTTGTCTGTTGCTCTGGTATGTGGGTTGAGCTTCACCAACGTTTCCGGCTTTGATGTCAACAGTCGCTCCAATCTCGTTACTTACTGGGGGCAGAATTCGTACGGTGTTACTCATGGTGGTCAATCAGGACCTGAAAAAAGCCTGGAAGAGTTATGCCAAAATGACGTCCCCAGCGATGCGTTGGTATTGGCCTTTTTACACATCTTTAATGCCGGTACAGATAAGCCCCCGCAGATGGACTTTGCCGGTCAGTGCACCGATACCTTTGAAGGTACCCAACTCTTAAATTGTCCAGAGATCGCCCGCGGCATTAAAACCTGTCAAAGCAAGGGCAAGGCCGTTCTTCTGTCCCTGGGTGGTGCGGTAGGTCAGTACAGCTTCCAGAATGACGAGCAAGGTCGGGCCTTTGCCCACACTCTATGGGATATGTTCTTTGCGGGAAAGGATGATCAAGCGTTGCGACCCTTTGGCGACTCAGTCTTGGACGGTGTCGATTTAGACATTGAAGGGGGTTCTTCCGTGGGTTACGTCGCGTTTGTTTCCACCCTGCGGGAGCTCTTTGCCCAAGACCAGAGCAAACGCTATTACATCGGCGCAGCACCCCAGTGTCCGTTTCCCGACCATTACATGCAACCCATCCTCAACGAAGCCTGGATCGATATGCTCTTTATACAATTTTACAACAATTTCTGCGGCTTGAATGACCCTTCCAAGTTCAACTTTGAGGAGTGGGACAAGTGGGCCAAAGAAAAGGCCGTAAATAAGGACATGAAGATTTTCATCGGGGCACCGGGTGGTCCCAAGGGAGCAAATTCCGGGTTTGTGGAATTCAATGCACTCAGACCCATTATTGAAAGTACCCGCTCCAAGTACCCTTCGTTCGGCGGTGTTATGTTCTGGGATACGTCGCAGGCTATGAACACCATGGAAGGCGGAACTTCCTATGCGCAGCTTACGGCGAATTTCCTCAAACAAGCGTAGTCCGGTTTATAATAGCCTGGCCCTTGGCCAACCGTCGTCCATAATGTAGTGCCCCCCTCCCCTTCGTGTGCTTAGTGATGGCTACACGTTCCACTGTTGAAAAAGTAAGGAGTGTAGTTTATATTATGTAGCTAGTGTATTAGTCTGTTGTACTCCAAGCTCTCCTTTACTGTTGATTTAGAAACCTAAATAATAAAACACTGTAGCTGCTAAGCTCTATCCAGGCTATTCAAGGCCATTGGTTACGGCCGACATACTCGAACAGGGACTCTGTAGATGGGATTTTATTCATTCGCTGAGAATATTACAAAACTGGGAATTGTGTTATTAGGCGCTTCACTTTATTAAGCCACTCTAGCTCACTTTGCACTCAGTAGTGCGAATAATCTAATGTGCTTTATAAAGGTATAAACATGGAAAGTCGGAATATACGTAAAACTTATGTTTTGAGTAACGCATGCTGAAAATAACCCTCGTCACTAGCAAAGATCGGATGCAGATGATTCCAGCGCTTCGGCCACACTGAGCAACAGGGATTCATCCCCATATTGTGCCAGAAGCTGCAAGCCAATGGGCAACGTATGAGTACTCCCAGTCTCCGCCTTTTCCCGACAGGGTATCCGTGAAAAAGGGACAGAGATGGCCGGCAGACCGGCTAAGCTGGCGGGGACTGTCATGACATCATTGATGTAAGAAGTCAACTCCGATTGTCCACGCAATGAAGCCAGAGTAGGAGCGTGAGAAAGTGCCGTTGGAGTGAGTAAGCAATCGACTTTGGGATAATTATGCTGATGATCGTTGGGGTTGCCCGAGGGACTGGGATCGATGTGAAGAGGGTTGAAGGTGCGGAATACCCGGTCGAAATCTTGTTGCACCAGCCTTCGCACTTTTTGGGCCTTGACGAAATAGTCTTCGAAAGCGCCTGCTGTTAGAACATAGGTACCCAGGAGAATACGCCGTTGTACCTCAGCCCCAAACCCATGGGTACGAGTAGCACTGTACAGTCCCGGCGTGACACCAACCGAGCTTGAAGCAGCGGACAAGGCTTCGGTCTCTACAGCGTGGCCGTACCGTACGCCGTCATAGCGAGCCAAATTAGATGAAGCCTCGGCCGGCGCCAGTATATAGTAGGAAGACAGTGCGTAACGGGTGTGAGGACAGGACACTGGTATTATGGTAGCCCCTTTGGCGGCCAAGGCTTCCGCGGCCTGTTGCCATGCGGATTGCATCCCGGTGTCCAACTCGGCTAGCATGTATTCTTGAGGGATACCCACCCGACATCCGCGTAGATTCTCGCCATTCCAAGAGCGACGTAGTTCCGCTAAAGGGGTATCCGCCTCCTCTTTAGCGAGAATTTTTTCGCGGAGTTCAGCAGTTTGACAGCTCTCGTCTTGCGGATCCGGTTGGGCCAGTACGCGATAAATGTGACGAGCGTCCGTCACCGTCCGGGTGAGAATACCTACTGTGTCTAGAGAATTGGCATAAGCGACTACACCCCAACGCGAGATACGGCCGTAAGAAGGTTTGAAGCCCACCACGCCGCAATACGACGCGGGTAATCGAACGGATCCACCAGTATCGGTTCCCAAGGCCGCGTCACATAGGAAAGACGCTACAGCTGCGGCACTACCTCCGGAACTTCCACCAGCACTCAACCGCGAGCTGTGATGGGCATCGTGAATATCGGTCTTGGACAGCGGTTGACCAGACTGGGGTTCGTTAAGAAAAGGTACTGGGTTAACTACCTCTCCGTGGACACTATGGGTGGTGGTCGACCCCATACCAAATTCGTCCAAATTGGTTTTTCCAACAATTAGAGCACCCGCCTGGCGTAATAGTTGGACTACGGTAGCGTCAAATGGCGAGGTGAACTGGGCCAACAAGGCTGAAGCGCAAGTGGTAGGAAAGTCATGCGTAGCAATGTTGTCTTTAATACCCAGGGCCACCCCGTCCAAAGGACGCAGGCGTCGCTGATCTATCCGGTGGTTTAATTGGTCAACCCATGAGGCGTAGCCCGGGGAATGCGAGCTAGAGGGAGACTGAACAAAGGCATTGAATGGATCGTTCTCCGGCGTGACAACAGGTGGAAGGTGTCGGGTTTGATCAGCCGACGAAGCGTTTAAAAGGTTGGTTTGTATAGCGGTAATGGAAGTACGTTGCCGTGCATGGTCAAGATAAGGTGGTCTAGAAGACAGGAAACGCCGTCCGTACGGCACCACACCAAGAGACATTGTGATTGAATTTCCGAATTCAAAATTTGGCACTCGGAGAAGCAAAGCGTAACATGGACACCAAGGGAGAGTTTAGGAGCAGCATGGGAAGACTCCAAGAGCAACCTGTACGGAAACAACGCCGGTAATGTTGGTTTGGAGCACTCGTCACAGCCCTAACCCTCAACCCCTCAGTGGAAACACAAGGCCTATGCGAGGTGTACCTTGTGTGAGGCCATTTTCGTCACTACTACTGCCTGCTCCAACACCAAACGGCGCTTTTCGAAGCCCGTTTACTTGGGACATTACAAAGCGCTGAATCGAGCCAGCCAACAGTTTTTTGTCCACAATACAAGCCACTGTTTTTTTTCCAACTTCATGTTAGCACATCACTCCTAGTTATTCTACACTAGTGCAAGCACAACTTCCTCGGGTCGTACTTATGGATCCCAGCAATGGCACAACGGCATTTTTTAGCCGAAACCTGGTTGATATTGCCAATGGTCAAGCAGAACAAATCCCCCGCCGAACCTCTTCCGCGGCGACTGTGGTGCGCGTCATGACCTACAATGTACTGGCACCAAGCTTAGCCACGGTCGACTATTTTCCCCGAAGTGCTCCGGAACACCTCCTGCCTAGCGGTCGGTTCAAGCACATGTGGGCCGAAGTTTCGCACTATCAACCAAATATTCTATGCTTGCAGGAAGCGGAAAATTTTAAAGATAACTTTGCAGGACCCCTACGGAAACGAGGGTACCAAATGGAATACTTTGTGAGTTGGAAGGGTAAAAGCCACGGCTGTTGTATTGCTTGGAAGGCTAACCAATGGCGAAAACGACGTGCGATAACTATTTCGTTAAATAAGAATACCACCGTGCAGGGTCTAGTGGAGTGGTGTCGAGCCGAGCGTCACCTGGTCACCACTGAAGGTTGTCCCTTGGTGGAGCTTAAGCCTAGATACCAGAAACGGGTTCACGGAACTTGGAAACTCCGGACTGGAAATGTAGCTGGTATTGTGGTTCTAGAACGTTGTTCCGCACCTACGCAGTCCCAGCCCCGTCATCGAAAAGGAACCGATTCATATGTCGAGATGTTCGCGGGGATGCACCTAGACGGGCTGACTTTGCCGAGTCACTCTGCTCAAAGTGCTTTGGAATCCTCTGCCAGTCAGTCCGACACTGTGCCTGGTTTGATCGTGGTGACATGTCATTTGTATTGGCAATTTTCGGGCACTTTCCACCGTCTAATCCAACTGGCTTGCATTTTCCGTGAAATTGCTATCCTGCAGCAATCCCTGGGCTACCCGGTGCTGTTGGTCGGTGATTTTAACACAATTCCCAACGATCCAAACTATAAATTACTGACGGGCCAGCCCCTGGAAGAGGCCGACCTCGATAAGTTGGTCAAGTCCATGCACGAACTGGCGCTAGCCCAATTACCGAGGATGGTTAACTCTAGCTTACCTTCAGACACACAACTTTTTACGTCCATCCCTCATGATTGGAAACGGCAGTATGTGCAACAGCTGACGAAACTGGTCCAGGGTAATTTTACCAGCATTTATTATAGTACCAACCATACTGCCGGCTGGCAAGGGTCTGCATCGGAACCACCCTATACAACCTATTGCGAATTCCAGGGCACACTGGATTATATGTTTTGGACTAGGCAACTCGTGAAAAACCCCAATGTGCTTACCGAGTATATCCGACGCCGACTTCCTAAACGCGGTCCACCACGCTTTGATTTCGCTGTAACGGTGCCTACAACAGGGCAGTCCGAAAAAGACCAATCCGACTGCCATTCTGCAGAGGAAACCTCGTCATCTACTCCTGACCATTCGTTACACTACTCAGTCAACCGCCTCCTTCAACTTCCACCCACTTCGGTCCTCGAACCAGGTATTCCCAACGCATTATTCCCCAGCGACCACTTGTGCTTAATGGTCGAATTGGCTGTCGACGATGTCGTAAGCTAACAGGTTCCGGTAGATATGCTTCCTGTGTACTGTCATTGAACCCAACACTCTGCGGTGATGCTGTATTATATATAGACACCGATAAATATGGCTTAAATCATGATGACCTTGTCTAGTTCTTCTTGTTTCTTTAAAACTAATGCTAAGGTAGAACTCACAGGCAGTAACTTTATATTCGAGTAAAATTAGATTTAGGACCTAATAATGACTGGTGGTGCATCATCAGTCAAGTATAATATAAATCGTCCACAAATAATGACTGGTGAGTTACAATAAGTGGTAGGAGAGCGAGAGCTAACACTGACTAATGATGCTTCCACTTCCCTTCCTGCCGATAGACCCACTGGTGGCGTTGTGTAACCCGATAGCTCAGGTACAAAGAAACGGGATTGGGAACGAGAAGCAATCGTACTGTGTATGCACGAGAACCAGTGCCCACTGTCCTAATCCCCAACCCCTTCCACCAGAATTCACTTTTTATTGCCAATATCTTGGCACACCGGAGGGCATAGTTGATAAACCGCTGTGGAAAGTGCTCCTATTTCAAACTCCATCTTGCTTCCCATCTTCTTTGGTCCGCCAGTCCTTATTCCTTTTTTTTATTCTCTGCTCCGTCTTTGTCATCCACCAGTTACTATGGGATACTTTGAAAACCTACCCAAGAGCTTTGCCGATGTGGCTATCCCAAACGACGAGATAGAGACGGCTGCCTTTTTGGAAGCTGTCGAGGGTCTCATTTCCCTGTTCGACGCCATCAACCCCCTGGCCTTTAAACCTGTCAAGTCCGACATGGCTGGTAACGTCGCCAAAATCCGCACAAAGTACCTTTCTAACCCAGTGGCCTATGACACTCTGCAGAAGATTGTCCTGAGCGAAATTGGTCAAAAAGACCGCACCGCCACTCAGGGTTTGTTGTGGCTGACTCGTGGTCTCGAATTCACTGCTCGAGCCTTGCGTCTCAATATTGATAACCCCAGCGAGGAACTCAGCGTGTCATTCACCACGGCTTACGGGGAAACTTTGAAACAGTTCCACGGTATGTTTGTTCGTCCCGTGTTTACCGTGGCCATGAAGGCCTGTCCTTACCGTAAGGAATTTTACGCCAACCTGGGTGATGACCAGGCCAAAGTTCAAGCGGATTTGGGAAAATGGCTGGCCGCCTTGGAGAACATTGTAGCGATTTTGAATGCCTTTTATAAGAAGGGGGATTACGGCAAAGGACTCTAAGTGGACCAGAGTTAGTATAAAAGGAGTGTGTATTCTCTAGACAGCTTACAATCTTTATAGGTGGTTGGTTTATACCCCTGATGTTGAAGTTTCCTTAATTTGGGAGGGAGTTGCTTTACGTATGTCTGAGAAAGTGACCCCTGTAGGCACCTGTGGTTTTCGACCCTATTTTTGCGATTGTAGACGGTAGTTTAAAACTTTAAGTTGTAACTACATTGCCCATTATCTCCCCGTACTCTTTAAGTGTGCAGTATGAAGATTAAAATTCAAGAATACAAAAAAACCCGAGGTTAGCAAAGGCATAGGGAGAATAATGTCAAGACGGTGTTTCTGAAAAGTTTGCTTGGTGAGGTGCTGTCCAGTTAAAACCATGAGCACCATACATGAAGTATAGCTGGAAATTACAACTCTCGACCTTAAACTCTATCAATTATGTCCTTGGCGGAGCTGACAATTAAACCGCAAAAGTTCATCAATTGTAAAAGGTGCAAGATTATATTTCCCTTTCACAACCGCCGATGACGATGTATTTAATCTACTCTTTTCCCATATTAAAAGGATATATTCGGAGGTATATACCATTTTGAGAACATCAGCCTAATCCGGGATCTCGAGTATTCTTACGCTCTAACTAGTGGGGCAACCTATGAATTCGCAAAGATGGGGTATGATTGCCCTGCATTTCCTATCTAACGATTGGGTTTTCGTTGGTGAGGTTCACTTTCTATACTGGGCAAAATGTCCATACATCTCGATCTCTGCCCCTGGCCTTGGGAAATTTCGAGTTCGAAGCCTGGCTCCCATCCATGAAAACCAAGCGGGTGGCCAGTGATCTGCGAAATGTAACGTATCTATTACCGTCCCATAAAGGTCCCTTAATCCGAATGCCACCTGTTACCGGGCAATAACCCAACCCATCAACGAACAGCGAGATGCCCTACCACGGGCCCTTTTTAAGTTCCTGGTTCTCGAACACTAGCTAACAATGGCAATTAATGCATATTTTAATATCCCGTTGCTGTATACCCCAAGGTCCCAGATGAACTTTGCGTTCGTTAAGCTACAGGGAGGTCATGAGAAGAGCCAGTTTCCACCTTTTTTGCACCAGAGCGATTCCATATTCCCATGGAAAAAATGGACCATTACGCACAGGTGATTGCATTATCATTCGATTCTTGTACTATGTAGGTTAATACATAAGATAATGGTCTGGAATAGCCATCTTTGTCTGCAGACTATGTCATGTATTGTAAGCGGTGGTAACCCCCCCCCCAGAATTACTGGGGATGGTCCAACCACCAGTAAATTCTTTCGGTATGCCTCATAATACTGTATAGTGCCTTGACAACAATGCCATGTTCACTATTCGTGAGTAGTATGCACCAGACCCAGTGCAATCAACGAATATCATAACGTAATGCCAAGGCAGGCGAATAACCTGGAGCATCCGGGTAGTCCTTTGTGTCAACACCAGTGCCAATAGCACATCTGTGATCATTATCGAATTTTGACAATGAATCATTTTAAAGATACCGGCATGGCATACTCGATTATGTCCTAACGGCACCGGAAGTCTGCAGTGAGTTATTATCAAGGTGGAGCGTATTTGATATCGTATAAAAGGGCCCCAATTTTCCTACCCATTTTGTATGCCAACACACCAATCCATAAAACTGTGCACTACTCCATGATCTCAAGGCTCATTTATCCCTCCTTGTTGAATATCTGTATTTTTTTTTCCTTTTACGTGCCCTGGCAAAGCAAAGACCTATCCCTTTGTTATTCACTCTACTTTTTCCTTTCACCGCTCTCCCTGTCACCATGCATTTTTCGGTCGTAGTATCCCTTTTTGCCCTGTTGATGACCGCTTCCCTGGGGGTGCTCGGAAATCTGGCCAATAGCCAAGCATCCGATGTGGCCAACATTGGGCTCTATCGTCGTGAAACAAAAATTCTTCATATGGACCTGGTTTCTAGCGAATTCGTTGAGGCATATGGAGATGATGATGGCAATAAACCTCTGCCTTTGTGTTTTAATGGAACATATAAGGAAGGTCCTAAGGTAACGGAATTTTTTTTAAAAAAGCTCGAAACTGCCGAAGGGGGACGTCTCCACGGTAACCGATGGGTTCAGAAAGTTTCCGGGCCAACTGAAGGTCTAGAGTATGGCTGTTACATGTATACTGACAATCCACGAACCATAAAAGGCGTGAGGCTTAACGCGTTCACAAGTGTCATTACCACCATCTTCGAGAAGGGAACCAAGCTGTTCATCGCTAAGTTGAAAGATGTAGTGGTAGATAATGGCGTCCGGCATAATGGTTGCGTGGAAGTGGTGGATAACAGTGCGAAAAAAGACGTTCTAAAACTGTACGTATTCGGTCCTGGGCGCAAACAAAGATTACCTTCTTCTAAGCACGGGTGGATCAATTTCGAAGTGGAAGTACGCGAAAGCTGTGAGATCAAAAAATACGAGTTGGAACATAGCTAGGCAAAATACGACATTATCTACCTCTTTCCCATTGCTCTGGAACATCAATCTTTTCACTAGCCATTAGTTTGCCTTTTGTGGTTTGTTTTATTCTAGTAAGTGTCGACCTTTTACTGAAGGTACTCTTATTCAAGTTTTCAGTAGCTGGCTCTACTTTGTGAATATTGCAAGTATTTTATGTCAAATTCGAGTTTAAATTCTAGCGGTATATATACTTGTTATAGATGTCAAATAAACCTTTTGGTTTTCACTATGCGGTATTGGAAATACAATAATCAATCTGTCTCACTAAAATTTTCAAGTTTAAGACCAGTATTACATTTTTTTTACCACCCTATCAAGCATTTTTTTTGTTTCTAAACCTTGATGTGCGCTGGAGGAACAATGCCTGTATGAAGCAGTAGGGTGGAAAACCTCCAAAACAGTGGAGGAGGTGAACCGGGAAATGATCGGAGATAGACATCAAACATGACCAAAAACTAGAACATCGTGAAAAAAATGTGGGTAGAGTTACCTGTAGAAGTGGTTTGGTGGATGTGGGAAGGGGGGAGGGGTTAATAATCGCCCTCCACTATTCTACGAAGTGCTTGTCCATTTACGCTGTTCAACTTTTCATAATATATTCCAGGATAGTTGGTTATCCCTGTCCCATATCTCCACGCACCGTGGACCCTGGTAGTATCTACCTCCTTTTAGAGCCTTTGGAGGGTCCCTAATGACTGTTTACCAACACAATCTCTGGTCTACCGCTACAAAGTTACAACGCATCACTAAAAATGCCACCTATCCAAATCCCAAAACAATTGTATCCTTCTGTTCTCCCCTGCGCACTCTGGGCATACCTACCAGATTCCTTCATAGCACTCCTCCCCATGATATCCATCATCACAGACCCTCTATGGTCAATTTTTCCACTAACCCACCTCTTACATCAGGTCTGCTTCTGTTATTCTGATATTAGCACCTACTTCATATTGCTGTGTAGCACACTCGGGTGGGGCAGTAGATCTACATGACTTGGCCTGGAGATAACCTGTGTTATCTACTACCTTGGCCGTACAGGGTATATTACTTTTTTTTGTTATTTATTGTAAATTATGGGAAATATACTAGCACGATAAAGTTTTTGACCACCACTTGAAAAGCAGATTTTATAAATAACGAGGCTTCTTCCTCCACCTTTGGCTCCGGCGCCTCGATAGAATCTCGCTTCAGGTGCCGTGTAGGTGTTATCTTGCGAAAGGGCGGGTGGAGGTGGGGTAAATCCAGACCTTGACAACATTTTAATCGTTGTTTCCGGCATTGCTACTCCAAACGTTGAAAGTGTACTGTTAGTGAACTCAATTATTATGCATCGCTTGCGTCGAATATAGCATTTATTAAGATTAACGAAATGACAAATCAATAATAAGTATAATTTATAGTGAATGAATAGATATGATTTTCCCCCACCCTTCCGCGAGATAACACCTGGACGGCACCTGAAGTGAGATTTTATCGAATGCTGGAGCAGAAGGTGGAGGAAAAGGCCTCGTATCTATCAAAGAGTCGTCTATTTGGCAAGCTTCTTACTGTTACTACTACTCCCACCCTTTCACCCTTTCTTTCATCATCTTCCCTGCCAACAAACTTATTATCACGCAGTAGTGCGATGTGATTTATGACATTGCTTGTTATCTCCTTGCTTGCTTAGCGAAGTTTTACTCCTATAATGTTAGAATTTGGATAGACAATGAATAACTTTGAGTAAACCTTTATAAACTGATACATAAATTATATTTAAGCTAATATATGTATAAACTAATAAACTAATACAAACGTAAGTAAGCTCAAGTAAGCCCTAGGGAAAATGCCAACAGGAAATTATAAACATATGTATGAGAGAGAACTTTGGTAACGATAGGTCAATAAATATCCAGTAATAATTAGATGTAGAATTATTAACACCCAATGAATTTATGAGTAAAAGTAAAAGGAGGACATTGATTTTACAACATATATTATAGTAGAGATTAAAAGGGTGTATTCGGGGGTATACACTATTTTGAGAATATCAGCCTAATCTGAGATCTGGAGTACCCTTACGCTCTGACTAGTGGGACAACCTATGAATTCGCAAAGATGGGGTATGATTACCCTGCATTTCCTATCTAACAATTGGGTTTTCGTTGGTGAGGTTCACTTTCCATACTGAACAAAATGTTTATATATCTCGGTCCCTGCCCCTGACCTTGAGAAATTTCGAGTTCGAAGCCTGGCTCCCATAAACGTAAATCAATCGGATGACCAGTTATCTGCGAAATATAACATATTTATGACCATCCCATAAAGGTCTCTTAATCCGAATGTCACCTGTTACCGGACGGTGTCCCGACTCATCAAAGAACAATGAAGCGCCCTACCACGGACCCTTTCTAAATTCCTGGTTCTCTAATACTAGCTAACAACGGTAATTCATACAGATTTCAATATCTCGTTGCTGTATACACCAAGGTCCCAGATGAATTTCGCGTTCGTTAAGCTACCAGGAGGTAATGAGAATACCCAGTTTCCACTTTTTTTGCACCAGAGCGATTCCATATTGCCATGGAAAGAATGGACCATTACACACAAGTGATTGCATTATCATTCATCTCTTGTACTATACAGGGTAATACACAAGATAATGGTCTGGAATAGCCATCCTTGTCTGCAGACTATGTCATGTATTGTAAGCGGTGGTAACCCCCCCCCCCAGAATTACTGGGGATGGTCCAACCACCAGTAAATTCTTTCGGTATGCCTCACAATACTGTATAGTGTCTTGGCAAGATTGCCATGTTCACTATTCGTGAGTAGTATGCACCAGATCCAGTGCATTCAACGAATATCATAACGTAATACCAAAGCAGGGGAATAAGCTGGAGACTCGGGGTAGTCCTTTGTGTCAACACCAGTGCCAATAGCACATCTGTGATCATTATCGAATTTTGACAATGAATTATTTTAAAGATACCGGCATGGCATATTCCATTATGTCCTAACGGCATCGCAAATCTGCAGTGAGTTATTACCAAAGCGGATCGTATTTGATATCATATAAAAGGGCCTCAATTTTCCTACCCATTTTGTATGCCAACACACCAATCCATAAAATTGTGCACTACTCTATGATCTCAACGCTCATTTATCCCTCCTTTTTGGACATCTGTGTTTTTTTTACGTGCCTTGGAAAAGCAAAGACCTATCACTTTGTTATTCACTCTACCTTTTCCTTTCACCGCCCTCCCTGTCACAATGCATTTTTCTATCGTAATACCCCTTTTAGCCCTGTTGATGACCGCTTCCCTGGGGGTGCTCGGAAATCTGGTCAACAACCAAACATCCAATGTGACTCATATTGGGCTCTATCGTCGTGAAACAAAAAAAGTTACTATCAGCCTGGTTTACAGCGAATTCGCTGAGGCATATGAGATTCTTCCTACATACGTACATCTGCCTTTGTGTATGGATGGAAAGTTTACGGACGGTCCTATGATATCGCGGACCTTTTTACAGGAGCTGCAAACAGCCGAAGGGGGACGTATCCACGCGGGACAATGGGTTCAGCAAGTCTCCAGTCCAAATAGTTTTCTCAAGGCTGGCTGTTACAAGTTTACTGACCACCCACGAAACATAAATGGCGTGAAGCTTAAGGCGTTCACAAGTGTCCTTACCACCAACTTCGAGAAGGGAACCAAGTTGTTCCTCCCTGATTTGGAAGGTGTAGAGGTAGATAATGGCGCCCATCATAATGGTTGCGTTGAAGTGGTGGATAACAGCGGGGGAGGAGACTATCTAAAACTGTACGTATTCGGACCTGGGCGCAAACAAGGAGACATTGGCAATCTACAGGGGAAGAAGGTCGAAGTGGAAGTACGTGAAAGCTGTGAGATCAAAAAATACAAGTTGAAAAAAAAATAGGCAAAATACGACATTATCTACCTCTTTCCCATTGCTCTGGAACACCAATCTTTTCACTAGCCATTATTTTGCCT
>JANBPY010000156.1:0-15442 GCA_027577015.1 Dispira parvispora
CACTATTCACCCACGAAGAAAGGGGCAATGAATCATCCGCTCTTGATTGTAGTTCAGGGGATGAAAAGGAGGGGGGGCCTGTCTGCCCAGTTTACCACAAAGGAGAATAGTCACGTGATGTTAAGGCTGCTGATTACCACGTACTTTTCGAGTTGGTTGGCTTTAATCATACGGGAAATGAGCCAGAATGACCATACTTTAGCTGGTTAGTAGTATTTTTCAACTATGTAGAGATTAATCCACCAGAGCTGAATGTGGGACTTGCAACAATCTTCATGGTAAAATTGTAGTTGATACACTTTTGTTTCAAATTCATATGCAAACGAAAAAATAAAAACTATCCCACTTGGACGAGCTGAATTACTAGCCATCAAAGTCAAGCTTGAAAAGACGCAGTAGCATAGGGGAATTATGCAAATGTCAATTTCTACAGTATACGTGCAGAATGCTTCATCTCCCAGCCAATGTGATAAGCCAATATTTTACACTGGACAGCCATGAATGCCAAACATAAGGAAAATAGTAACAGAGTAGAACATTGTCATGCTTTTCGGATAGTATCTGAATGTCATCATCGATATTTCTGACTGATGAGCGAATCGCATTACCTTATCGTTGAATTCCGACAATCCACGTCAAGACATTTGGCAGTATTGATAAGGATTCCAAGCGCCAGGAGACATTGTAAAAATCTGGGAGCATTGTCAATACATGTCCTACTTAGTACAAATACTCAGCTTTCCTATGGCGATGTTTCCAATATCACTGTCATTGGTTTGTGAAGAGCATTGGGGGGGGGGTCAGGGTTACTACTATTCTAGGATAGGGTCGCGGTACCATAGATTATTGTGGGACCTCCACTGCCTGAGCTTGATAGTGTTTCTTTGATGCGACTGTAGTGTTTGGTTGCTTTGTATCAAAAATAGATATCATCGACAGGAACATGAGAGTATTGCCAGCTGGTCAAGGACAAAGAGCGTGGGTGAACAAGCAAAGAATACAGGTGGACAATCGAGAGAGTACAATCCCCAGTTTGGTCTTCCATTTACACCACACAGCCCCAGAGGGATCAACCTGAACTGTTTAAAATGAATAGATTCTCCATTGGGCCCCACAGCAGGGATTAACACCATCTTACCAATCCCAGAGTACTATTGCAGTGTGCATGGACAAAGCCAGCGGAGTGCAACTTTTCCTCCCAAGTTTATTTTGGATACAGTCGTCGTTGGTGGATTTTTATTGTCCTTTTTTTTTCACTTGTTATTATTAAACCGTTTGGCTCTTGTCCTCTTATTATTCCTGCCCTGCTTTATCGTTGTACTTTGCAATACTGGTGAAAGTTGCAGAGTCATCGTTGTTGTTTTGTAACATCGTGAACGCACCGTTTTGTACAACCTTATCCTCTTCAATATATTTGTCATACGTGCTACCTAGCCACTATAATAATGTACGAAAGCCGGCTCTTGTTCAACCAACCCGTATATCTGGGCATATTTACTATGGCCCTGGGTGGTTGGGTTACGGCCTTTGTGGGTGCCCTGCTAGAATCTGGCACCGTAAGCTACCGTACCTGGCTGTTTATCGCCTTGACCTTTGCTGTCCTTGCCGCCACCGCTTTAGCCATCATGTCGCGCGCGCTCAACTACTACCGGGTGGTCTTAATTTCCTTTTACTCGGTGATGTTTGCGTGCCTCGTGTTTTCTATTGATGAACACATCTACCGTCAAGAAACCGGCCGGCAAGTGTGCGGTGCTGGGTTTATCTTTGTGGCTTTCTCACTCGCAGTATTGATTATTGTATTTGGCAGCTCCGACGGTTCGTATGTGGCTACCCAGGTACAGCACTGGGGTGGCGATGTGGGTATGCACCACCATTTGCCTGACCACAGTATGGTGGCTAAAACTTTGGCCACGTCCGGTTCCCACACTATGTCTGTGGCCAATTCTCAGGTTATTCGTATTCCCAGTATGCCCCTGATACCCGCCACTACTTATGCTTACAAGGCTCGGGCCAAATACATGTATGAGGCCAACCCCGACGACCCTAACGAATTGTCGTTTGAAAAGGACGAAATTTTGGAAATCTTTGAAATCAAAGGAAAATGGTGGCAGGCGCGTAAACAGGACGACTCGGTGGGGATTGTGCCCAGCAACTACTTGGAAATTATCAACTAAATTGGTTGACTGGCTTTGGAAATTCACCTGCAAAGCTGTGGGGACCAGGGTGTTGTCTATTTACCAGCTTCTACCCTGCTCTGCCCTGCGCCATTCCAAATTATGATAATAATTTCGGTTGTTTATGAAATCTTGTGCTTTTCACTGGCCTTATTCAATGTATGTTGTCCGTATATGTGCTCCTTTTTCGTTGACATGCCATCGTGGCACATAGTCAAAAGTGCCACTTAATACATGTCTGTTTAGTTTAACTTGTCTTTCCATACCCTGATGAACTACGCAGTGCCCGATTCCTGATATTGCTTTTCGAACATACTAAGCTTACATACATTTCATTGTTTTATTTTGTTCCGCTTTATTTACACTGGATACCCACTAATGCCCTTTCTCCGCTTTCAATTACATTTCAATTTGTTTCGCTTCCTGCATTTCCTTACTAGTGCTTTGTTTTGGGAAATTCATTACCCCAGTTTACGTCTTGTCATTTTTTAATGAAACCTATAAAAGTTCTACTCAGTATTTCAAGTCTTCTCTTGGAGTATACTGTATTCCGAGGTGGTATTTTAAAGTGGATATCCTCCTGCATAAATATTTGTGCTGTGGTGGCTCCAATGCCAAATATTTCGAATTTCCAACATTCAAAGTACTCTGTTAATTCCTGTGCACTTGAGATGCCATGTAGCACTTTCATCTATAGCGTAAGCGCCATTGGTGATATGAAAAGTGCGCAAACTATTACAACTTCTCGCTTTCAGTGGTGATGTTTTTATATATAAGGTAATACTAGTAAATTGTTCAACAAATAGCGTTGGTACATTGGTGAAAAGAGCAGAGAGGGAGTGAGGTTATTCTTGCCATAAACGCACACTGGCTACGAACCAGCCCAAAGGGTAATCTCGTAGGGCGTTTCTATTGTTGCTCCGCTGCAAGTTGGGCCTCTCGTTCGGCACGGTAAGCCAACAGTGTCTCGTAACGTCGTTCGGCGATGGTGCGCTGATCTTGTTTAAAGCCTTTATACCAGTAACCTCCGGCAGCTCCGATGGACATGTAGGCCAAGTAACCGCCTACGGATTCGAAAAAGGGACGTTGCATAATCCCCATGGCGTACATGCGGCCAAGGAATCCGAATGTGGCACCACCTAAGACATAAGAGAATACCATCGTGAACTGCAATAGCAATAAATTAGTCGTATCTATGTGTGTGTGTTTAATGAACCGACTACACGAAAAGCGTCCGATCAAGTGGTTGGGAATGGCTCGGTCAACTGTCAAGTATGAGGACCCGAGGGGAAATAGGTCAATCTAATTCAAGAGAGCTTTCAAAAATAATAATCAAAGGGAAACTAGTTCACGCTGAACAACGAAAGTAATAGTGGCCACTAATCCACTTCACTGACTGGTAGTACTAGGCCAATATCCAGCGAGCCGCTCTCACCACACCGCCCACCCTTTCTTTGTGGGAGTGAAGGCTAAAGTGGGTTTTTGTGTTGGGTGGGGCAAATACAGCACCATCGGTGGTTATACCTAGGCACGTGATATGTTGTAGTTTTCAGTGCGATTTTCACTTTTCGTACGTTAGTGGGTTATAACAGCCGGTTCATTCGGCCCTTTCATTCCTTGTGTCATTTCCCCAAATTCATTCGCAATCCGTTGCAAGCCACCGGTATTTCGCTACAGCCGTTGTACGGAAGCCTAGTCAAAGCGTCTCTCAATTACTAGTTGTAAATCTATTTCCTCAGATATAGTGATCAGCCCAAATCTATTCGGGTAGCGATTATTTCGACATGCGATCTTTACTACAAGTGACAGGACCAGCACAGCGTGGACTGAGCCACACGATGCGCTTTCAATCCACCTGGCCCGGCTCCAAGGGATCACTTCCCAGGATGCCTGGTTCCAACCGTCCACCCAGGGGGTCTGCACCATCCTCTCCCACGCTATCCCATATCGTGGATAACGTCGAACCGCGTCACTCATTCCGTTTCAACGACTACAACCAAAAGTTTGCCAAGGGTGAGGTCTACGACCCTCGCAACTTGGATGAACGCGCTGCCGAAGCGGTTCGTAAGCGCAGATCCCACCTACCTTCGAAAAAGGTTCATTCCGATATCTATACCCGTTCCCATAGTGACCCTCTGGCTGAGTACAAGAATGTGAATCGTCTAAGCCAATATGTGTCCTTTTTGGGGCGTATCAAACCCCAGGCGGAAACACACCTTACCAACAAAAATCAACGCTTGGTAGCCAAGGCCATCCGGCGAGCCCGTTCATTTGGACTACTTCCTATTACTTACAAACTGCACAGCGATCCCAAGATGCGTTAATATCTCCCTGGTCAAGTTTCTAATAGTCTCTCAGTTTCAATAAACCCGTTTCATTACTTTCATCATTTAATGATTGCTGACAACGACGTTGACGTGAAACAAGAGCACACCAACTCTACTATTCACTCACCCGATTTTTAAAATAAAATAAACCTTATCAATGTAGAAAAAAAAAGAAGCAATAATGTGTGATGTGTCCTAATATTGTTTTAGGCCTTGCCAGACTTAGCCCGGGACCGGGGAGTGTCCTTTACAGGTGTTTTACCCTTGACTCGCTTAAGCGCTTTAGCAGGGGTACTTGCTTGGGAATTCGCACCGCTGGTTGACTTGGTAGCAGTGGAAGCCTTGCGTTTTAGTGTGCTACTAGGCGTTGACTTGTCACCGTTGGCATCCACCTTGGGTTTCGCGGGATTACCCGACTTCTTTTTGGGCTTCTCTTTAACTTCGGTATCGGGGGATTTTACGGGCTTACTAGCCGCCTTTCGGGACTTTACCTTGGACTCGGAGTTGGGGGACTTGACCTTTTTCCCATTAGCGGGGGTATTGGGTACAGTGGCCGATTTTACCTTTCGCTTTTTCGAAATAGAAGGGCTGGGTGTCGCTTCTTCTTCCACCTTTTCCTCGACTTTATCAGCAGCCTCTTGTACCACCTTTTTCACCTCCACTTCTTTGGCCACTTCGACAGGTTCCTCGGGGATCGCTGGAGTGGAAGATTGAGTGGTCTCGCCATTGGTCGACGTTTGACCCATTTCGTCATCGTAAACATCCTCCATGTTATCCAATAGTTCCAGCAAAAAGTTGTGCTCCAGTGGTACCGGTTCTTGAACGGCCATCACTTCAGGCGGGAGAGCCTCACTGACATCAGAAGCCACAAGAACTTGACCACGGTAAACCGGTAACCGCACCTTTAACGTGCTACCCACTGCTACTTCCCAGATGTTATCCCAGCCCCCGATAAGTTCTTCTGCGGCAGCTTCAACTACGGCAACCAAGTTAGCAGCGATTTGCTTGGGCGTCATGTTTTCCCAACCAATGTGGGCGTGGCCAATATCGGTGTTTATATCGTGCAAATGGGTGTTGGACATGGCCTCAGTAACAATACGTTCCACATCCAGAGGATTTTGGGTAAGGTCGACCGCATAGGGGTACTTGCGGTGCTTGAAAAACGAATGGCCCAACAACTTTGGTAAAGCCCGGAGTAGCACGGGGTCACTAAAGAAGATATCCGCAGACTCGGCCAGTTCATGTCGCTTGGGAGGATTCCTGTACACCCGGGTTATCTCGTTCGCCTGAACCACCCCCAAATCTACCGGAAAGGAAGCTTTTGCTAGTGCCTCTTGCAGTTCCTCAGACACACTCCCAATGAATAATTTACCCATGTCCGCCGTCGCATTAACAGAGTGCGGTAGTTTTACCTCGGTTGGCATATGAATCGGACTCATATTCGACCTACGTGGGAAAATGTACACAAACAGCTTCCCTTCGTCCACGAAAAGTTCGTCTTTGAGCGCTTCTTCCTTTTGGACATGCAGCGATTTGATAGCCGCTGCAACGGCCGACTCGGCCCGTTCAATGCTAAAAGTTTCTGGGAGAGGCATGTCGAGCAGTAGAAAAATTTCTAGGAAATAAGAAAAACGAAATTATGAAAGGAAATCGTGCAACTTTTACTTTTTTTTTTTTGTATTTTATCGCTGGTTTGACAAAATGTGTTAGTTTTTTTTTCTTCGGCTCTGTGATCCATTATCCTGCCAGGTCACGTGATTACAAGAAAACAAAATATTTGCTGTCCAGAACCAGAAAAAAAAAAGTTGGGAAAACCAAGCCACCGTTCTGGAATAGCATTTCTTTGATTGTTGTTCGTGAGCGAAAAAAAAACCAGTCAGAATTCTGACTTTAAAGAATATCAGCATGTGGAGTAAGCTACAGACTGTCAAATGTAATAATGGTAGAAAGAATACCGTTAAATGTAGCTGCATTCGACGAATATCAGTGAACTTGGCAAACAGCAACGACAATATTTAAAAGTGGAATAAACCATAGTTATATCACCACCGCGGAATCCGAGGTCAACATTGTTTTCTATAGGAATATCACACATAGAAAAGCCCTCACAACGTTACCAACATGTCATTAATGCAGTTGCATAATTGGTTCAAGTTTGGCCATATGAATTTATCAATAATATTTTTCTAAACATGAGTTATAATCACAATAGTTCAATGCTCAACTATGTGAGCAAGCGAAGGGTACTGTCCACAAAACGCAACCATTCCACTTCCTCTAAATTATGAAGCTTGTCTAGTGGGGAAACGTCGACGGATACATCAGAGGCATGCGAATCAATCAACGTCCATTCTAAGGATTCTTCCGATGTGCCATTAATAAGATTTTTACTGGACCTTAATTCCAGGACTCCCTGGTCCTCCTGGTAACGATGGGTGGTCTGCGACACGAAGGATCGTACAAAGTACGCTTGGGCCGGGGTAGAGTCAGTACTATTTGCTTCGTTCGAGTCAGGCAACGTTAGACTAGGAAGGGTAACCTCCGAACCCAAGGGGATACTCACGGGTAATAACGACATATCTGGCATGTTAGCCACCTTGACGGGCTGGATAAGTTGATCCACTGCCTGCGCTCGTTCGTCCTGGAGATCAATCGACTCTATCAGTTCCAAGTGCAGAGTGATGTCGAATTTGGCTTCAGGAAACAAAAGATGGGTGGCATGATGCGCCAAAATTGACTCCATACGAACCAGATTCACTTGGCCATACTGGGAATGCTTCGGGGCTAGTACTAGTTGAAGGTCGTGAGGCAACCTGCCGTCCGTTGTTGCTGAGGCGGACGCGGGAGAAGGTAAAGGCGTCCACCGGGTTACCAAGTACTGGGTATGGTTCAGTAGTTTTCGATTACCAATGGCCTGCCGACCGGGAAAATTAGAACAATTAAAACTGATGGCCTTGTCTACCATGCCTTGCTGTTTTAGGGTATCTAGTGTCACGGATGATGGATTAGGGAATTGGAAGAGGTCATTCGGATGAAATCGACCAACTGGACAGTGACCTACTTGTCCATATTTTACATACACTTTGGCCTGGGCCGAGGGATACTGTTCCCGAACTTTCCGACAGTGGACTTTCCACTGATCCAAAACGGACCGTAACGCATGTAGATCGTGGGTGGTTTCCGTTCCGGATTTATCGGATGGTGTGGGGGTACTCCGTAGAGGATAAAACTGAACCGATTCAACCGACAGGGGATCCTCAGGAGACTGGGAATCGTTTATCGAGGTGATCCGGTGAAGCGGCAAATGATGTATTAACGCACTGGCGGAGAATAACGTCGACAAGGGTGACCAAAACAGATTTTTCGGGGTGGAAGCAAGGCCTAGGTAGATCTGAGTGGTAGCCTCGGGCACCAGAGCATCTATTAGCATACGTTTAGCGGCCACCAAGTCACGTTGTCCGAGGTAAAATATCTTTAGGGTACCGGGTTGTTCGGTAGTCACGATGTTGACTTCACACTGATCGGCTACCAACTCTAGCAATGTGTTTAGCGATGGTGCGTTCGAATCGGTTTCTGTGGAACCTAGCCATTCTTGTGGGTGATAGTGATTCAATTTATCTAGACTCAATACCGTGGACTGGATGCGACTTTGGATAAATGATAGAGCTTTGGCAGCTTCCTGGACTTGTCCAGGGGCACCCCGGATCACTACTTCGGGGGAAGAATCTGGACCTGTGGTAATCTTGGTCAAGGTACGCAGCGCAATCTGGGGTAAAATATTTTTGCGTTGAATGATACGACAAAGGTGGTGATCCAAGGAAATACACTCCTCTGCTTTCATTTTACGTCGCTGCAGTGTCATTTTCATTTCATCCTTGGTTTTCCGTAGACCCCACCCTTTACGCATAATCAGGTCCACCAATACTTTTTTGCCGGTAGATTTTTTCACGCGGGCAATATCCAAACTCTGTGCATAAGCCTGCAGTTGCCGTGTGACGAAACCCCGGTGGAGTCTCTGGGCCAATTCCTGCCATTTGGCGTCGGTCAAAGGGCTCGTTTGCTGGGGTCGAAATTGTTCAATATCGTGCATGGTAACGGAGGATTCCTTGTCAAAATCCTGGGTCAAGTCCAAAGCCAACGGGTCAAACCTGGCCAATTCCGACTCGATTTCTAAGTACTTGGTGGACTTGCGCGAGGGTGCCTTTCGTTTCTTGGTCTTCTTGGGTGGTTCGTTATCCTGGGGCGCTGGGGTCAACTCTTCCGTTTTGGGATCATTTGTTCCGTTGGTAAGGTCGGTGGAGGACTGACTTGATTGATCGCTATACGGTCGTGAATGGACATGTATCCCCGTTGTTGATCGTGCAAGTGGGGATACACATTTACTAACAAAAACATGTCTACATGGCGATAGCGATGTCACTCGGAACCATGAAGGAGTAGCAGTGCTGGAGGTAAGGGACCACACCTTTTGTAACGGAACCGCCCGGACTAAGGCTTGTGGTGG
This sequence comes from Dispira parvispora, assembly GCA_027577015.1. NCBI lineage: Eukaryota > Fungi > Kickxellomycota > Dimargaritomycetes > Dimargaritales > Dimargaritaceae > Dispira > Dispira parvispora. The sequence continues at coordinate 9,006 of JANBPY010000156.1, forward strand.
CCGCATGGTCCAGGAGCTTATCGTGAGCGACGAAACGAGTTACAAAGACACTCTATAATAACCAAAAAGTAAGTGGAAATGTGTAAGCAATGTTAAGAAGCGTACCCATAACACGATAGCTAACCGAAACGCTCCCTGATTGGAGTGGTCAATTGAAAAACCATGAATCCAATTTTTTTTCACAAAAACGTCAACTTTGCCAAAATGGTCCCATAGGCGAGCCATGTTGTGACCGATTCGCCCCTTGCCACATTTATAGGGAATAAATTTCACAGTACATTTTTTCTCAAGACAGGTCAGGTAAGGTTTTATTGTTGTGGTATATAGCTCCCACAGATAAGAGGAAGAAAGAAATCGAGTTCCTAACACCGATGATACAAGCTCAATAGATCATTGGAATTATATGAAAGTTAAATTCCCTAAACTGAGGAATATGACCAATTTTTAGCATAGTATTCCCTCGTTAGCCATAATACATACATCTTACGTAACGATCGCGGGATTCTAGAGTGAATTACGATGGGTGCACCACGGTTAGTCAAGACTACAGTAATAGCAGGAGCTGCTGTACGGATAGTGTTAGGCAGTTTGGACAAACGGATTGGCGATACACTCTGAACCGTCAAAAGGTGACAACGTGACCACACTGGGTCCACGGCATACCATAAGACCCACCTTGCGGGTGGCTTGAGTATCACCTTCAGTTGCTATTCATAGTGATCCCAAGGTAAGCCAAAAATAACGCACCAAGGTGACGAATCAATTATGTAAACGATATTAGTATACATGCAGTTATATAATCCCTAGAAACAAAGGTGTCACTATTTTGAAATTTCACGTCGCCAGCGACATTCACAATGTATCAACTAGATAAATAAAGGATACAGATGCTGAATCTAGACTGATACCCGGTATTTCTCAAATGAACCGATTCACAGCCTAGATGATCTCAGTGGAATCGTGTGGCCTAGTCCAGGTGAATTATACTTACCCTCTAGATATTCCTCCGCTTCATCCAGTACCAAGTTCAGCAGTTGGTCGTGACCTTTTAACACGCCCACCACTGAAGACATGGGTATACGTAAGCATTAATGGTACATAGACAAGGCAAAAGCAATGAACAAATGTAAGCGTTAGTAAATACTACATCGTGGTTGTATATTAAATGTCGAAGCAAAATTACGAGTCTACTACTAACTAGAGGCTTCGCTATTACGAATTGCGGCGGTTGTATGGTTAGCTGGAAAGAAGACGTTGTGGTTTCCTCGGCAGCGGAGTGACAATTAGTAACGGTATAAAGCGTTCGTAGGGAATAGTGTCCAACACAGTGCAATTCCTTTCATTGTGGAAAAACAAAACCTACCTTCCCGTCCGCCCATGAACTTTACACGAATTCTCTTGTCGGTGTACTTGGTCAAGTCGAGGATCGGATCCCGAGTGCGTTTTTCGGTGTTTCCTGGTTGACGACCACCCCGGCCTCGTCCACCTCGTCCACGCATAGCTGTAGGGTTATTATCAGGTCTCATCGTATCTCGTTTTGCAAAAATAGGTGCCTCCTTCTGAAAAGAAAAATTCAAAACAAATAAACCACACACTTGGAATGAAAGAAAAAAAATGACGGTATCTCAGTGCCAAGTCAATCTGATTAGTATGCTGCACAAACCAATCAAGTGCCAAAGCATTTGCAATGGTGGAAAAACCCAACGGCTCTATATTTTTTCTGAGAGTGCATGTCCCACGCCTATCCTGTCTCCGTTTTTCCATAGGCCAGTCTTGGCTTATTAAGCCTAGACTTCCGCAGTGGACTGGTCACTACGTTCAACCTTTTATTATTTTATTGTAGTTCTCATTTTAATTACTTTGAGTTGTGCTGTAACATCCCTTCTTGCTTAACCTGTACCGTCTGCTGTGTTTTATAACGGATACCATGAGCAGTCTACCACTCGCTGTTGACGCAGAAACCCCTTTGGCGGACCTGGAATTGGACGTTTTACGTCGCCAATACGAGCGTGAAGGTCAGCAAGTGACCGTCCAAACCAAGTTCAATTACGCCTGGGGACTAGTCAAGAGTAACTATCGCAAAGACCAGGAAAAGGGTGTGTCGTACTTACTCGAAATATACCAACAGGCACCTGACCGACAGCGCGAATGCCTCTACTATCTGGCCTTGGGTTTTTTCAAATTGGGCAACTACGCTGAAGCCCGCCGATTTAACGACACGCTTTTGGCCTTTGAACCCAGCAACGACCAGGCCCTGTCGCTTCGTGGGCTAATTGACGCTAAAGTATCGAGAGGTAAGCATAGCGCGGTTTCTAAAAACAGGGCTTTTGTTGCAAGTAGTAATGTTTTATTATAGGAGGGGCTGAAGCAGTAGCTGGAGTAAACCTACCAAGACCCTGGTGACAATGGTAAAGCGGCTGAACTAACCCACGAGCTGTTATTTTGTCATTTTAAATTGGATGTTTACATAGACGGATTATTCGGAATTGCCCTGGTGGGTGGCGTTGTGGCAGCCGGTGCTTTGCTGGTGGCCACCCTGCTACGGCGGAAATAGATCATTTAATGCTCAATGATTAGTTACTTACTCCCCGCTCCTTCCACAAAGGCCAAAGGTTTACCCCATGGCCGAATACATTCTGGTGGGTAGGAGGCATGTTTCTTGATAAACACTTTTTTTTTCTTTCACGTAGCTGTACAATTTTTCGGTAGTAGGAGTATAGTTCATGTCTATCTGCCATTCCATTTGGCATAGTTCACGACCATTAGCCTAGTAGACAGTTTATGCATTTTTCGGCAATAATAAATAAAGATCATTACTTGGTGATGCATCGCAATAATTTGATCACGTACAAGTCATACTCCAAGCAAACATATTCTGAGTCGGTAAAACTCCACACTTTTCCTTCCAATTGCTATATTTTATCGTGTTTACTGCAGGTAATATCAGTCGACTGGAACATTTAACAGTACATACGCTTATGTCTAGGACCTCACGGTAACCCCCGTTATAAATAAAGCGAATGAGTCAGGGATAATAAGATTTTGATGACGACTTGGGTTTCGCCGCATAACAGCGGAAAGTCGAATAATGCCGTGCAAGTGTAATAGGCTACCCTGCTGCTGTAGTTCGTCATTCTTCCTCATGGTATCGTCACACCACGGTGGCACCGGAAGATCCAATGGGTTTATACCACTCTCGCCGGTGGCGAAATCTTATGTGGCAGCCACAATAGCCAGGGAAAAAGTATGGTATTCCCCACAGGGTGCGTTAATAATAAACAGCATGTTTTTTTTACAAAAATGGTACATACATTTATGGATATCTAATCCGCACACGAAGAACTTCCACAGTCACTCAAACTCCACCTCATTTCACGAAACTTACCAGAATCACACCGTCACCACGGACAAACAGCATATCGACACGACGGGTAGCTGTAGTTACTACTTCTTCTTTGGTTTCCGGGTGTAGCTCCACATTAGTAATGTTCTCTTCCACGTCGCCCAGTACCATGTTAAGATGTTGGTCGAAAGCGTGGAGTTTACCTCGTAATTCTCGGTCACCCCGGAGTTTTACGTAAACATTTTCGTCTAAACTCAGACGAACTAGATCAAGTGGTTGCTCAACGGAATGTGTAGCTGTTGCCGGCGCGGCAGGTACATCGACGGGGGTGGAATCGGCCATAGTAATATACGATGAGCGCAAATGCGAAAAAAAAAACTAAACTATAGATATAACTGCTATGAAAAAAACTAAGAATGCCAGCAAAAAGGATGAGTAATCCAAGCCCGCACTTGCTGGTGGAGTTGGTCGGCAGTCGGCGTTAAAAGATCAGCTAACGTTGACAGGTGAGCTAGGTTAGGCGTTTGGCCTCGCCAAAACTGGCTAACCATCAACAAAAGTGTCTAAATTCGGGAGTTCGATCTGGAGAGTGGAAGAGCTATTTTTTCATCACGAGACATGGGAAATAATTTTCGTGAGTGGAATCCTCAAGTTTTCCCATCAAATGGAGAAGACATTTTCATCTAACGAGCGAAAAATGAAGATGGACGAGGCAGCGGTTGACCAAAATCAGTGTAACGACGCCACCGTCGTGCCTGTGTTCTACCGTGTCATACAAGGGATGGGCCACCATACATTGTCATCGGAGTGAGGTACAATGAAAATGCAGTCATCCGCTGCTGTCAACGTTTGCTTGTTTTCTTTATGTGTGACGTATTGTCAAAAAAAATAAGGGATGAAAGTGAGGGGAAGGAAAGAGGGTGATTCCAGCGTTCGGTACCTTGTCTTTTCGCAGACCGCTGCACGGATCCCACAGTTTGATTTGTCTGTCAACTTTGACATTAGTGTATTGTAGTGAACCTAGAAACTAAACTTCATCCAAGCCAAAATGCGCTCGATTCGGGTAAGGTTTCTTTTCAACTCTAACAAAATGTCGGCCAGTACCGAAAATGTCCCATTCGTTAAGTTGTACTTGGCGAACTACTGCTCGTAATCGCCATTATTTTAAAAAATAATCATAGCATCAAGCTTATCATGATGGGCGCTAGTGCCATTCCAGTCACGCCTTGCCATTGTCAAGGGGGTACTAGGCCGTGTTATCAACAATAGAGACGCTGTCGTTTTCGCTGCGGGAAGCGTAAAACGCCATTCCACTGTCTACTAAAATTTAGCCATGATATAACTCCTTGATCACATAGCACCGGTACTTTGGCTGTCAAATCGCCCATTTTTGGTAGATTTATCCCATAAAGGCTTGACACTGTTCAATCGATGTAAACATTCAAAATTATGTTTCCTTCCTTTCCTGCAAACATAGTCGGACACCCAAGATACCAGCAAGTACCCCCCCGCCTACTCTCCTAGGTCTATAATGATTAAAACATTCAGTGGAGGAGAATAAAGGCTAAGGGTTAGCATGGCACAGCGAAAGCGGTGTTTGCCTAAGCAATCACTGGCTTAATACAGAATGTTTTAACAATAATTTTCAAAAGAAAGTAAGGACGTATACTCCCAAAATCTTCACTGATGATATTCTGCCGACATCCCTGCACATTACCAAAGTTGGTTTAGCGGCGCGAAGAAGCGGACTATCCACTTTTCTGCCACAATAAACAATTCGCTGTCAGTCATAAAGATGAATCCGGCAAAGTGGAATGGGTTAACTACGAAATCCTACTGGATAATCTGTGACTGGTATTCCTTTGCTCAACATCGCTAAGGGTAGGGCAAGAATAGCCCAGTGTTTAATCGTCCCTTTCCCAATTAATTTGTGGTTTTATAGACCCCGTGCCCCAAAAACTACTGCCACTTTCCACCAAAGTCCTCCGGTTTACTTCACTACCTAAACTTGTACCTCGCGGATTTTTTCATATATGGAAAACAGAGCAAACATATTTTCCACTTATTTTCCCCAAGAGGCCCGAATGGGTTCCATAAAACATATAAATTTTTTAAAAAGAAAGTTATTATTTCCACTCCTTCTCCACTCGAAATGTAGCTATATCTGCAGTGGGAGGTGAAGAAGTCTTACATCATCTCCCTACAATATTAGTATCACGTAGTGGTTGGTCCTGGGTTGGGTGACACAAATTTTACGATGCTCACTGCCACTCGCTCTTGTTCCTTTTTTTTTCTTCCATGGGAGGGGCAGGGAGGAAGAGGCGCTGTATAGGGATGTGTTGGCCCTTTACACCTTTTGTCCCCCGGATGTGTGATATAAAGCAACGCATGCCCTTGTTCGAATCTTTCGCTCGTTGTTTTCCTTTATTTCGACCTAGAGTTTTAGTTCTGTTACCCTTTTTCAGTTTTCGAATTCGTACCGCGTACATTATTTTCACTAGAGGGCGTAACTTACTTTCTTATTTTTTCAAGAAAAAAGGGAGCAGTTTACACCGCCAGATACATTTTATTGACATTTTGTCAAAGTTTAGCTTAACCGATATTGCTGTGAGGTGGCTCTGTCAGAGTCAAGGTTATATATCTGTTCTCCGAATATAGTATACGCTGTTCCCTGCATATAGGGGCAGGCTAATTCATTTTTTACGGCTGGCCCAACACCCTCTATTAGCCTCGAATCACTGGCTTTCCGCATTATCTCTTATTTCTATCCCCCCCCTCCCGATATACTGTGACATAAGCGCCAAGTCTATATTTTATAGTATACTATGTCGGGCTTTCTACCTGTCTCTCCGAACCCACTCTGTGGGCAGACAACCCAAAATATAGTGTCACCAACTCCTGTCAATGAGTTGCTGGTTATGGATTTTGACCAAACTGTGACTGTTCCTGATACAATTACAGGTCTCGCCAATTTGACCTATAGTCACTACGAGAAGGAACACCCCAATGATTCCACACGCTACCAAACATGGAAGTACCTGGAACAGGGGTATGGCAAGGACTACTCCGATTTTCAAGCGTGGTGGGCTGAAGA
>JANBPY010000157.1:0-15422 GCA_027577015.1 Dispira parvispora
GTATCACGAAGGATTTTCACCCGAGTCTCGAACAACGGAATAGATTCGATGGTCTCTGAGCGAAATATGTGTTTCCACGTGGCCACGCTGGCTTCTGCCATAAACGAGGCCGATGTACAAGGGTAACCCGCCTCAAGGGCCCGGTTCACTGCCGCACACAGAGCCCAGTATCCTCGATAGTCTCGACCACGGTATCGCACAGTGTACTGATTCTGCGTCAGAGGTTCGTCAGTCCAAAACGAGAAGTTCAGGGTATCCACCAAAAAAATCCAGTCGACGATCCGGTCGTCTGGCCAGTCTTTGGGATTGAGCTCGTGGGACTTCCAGGTCGCATGCGAATAACGTCGGCGGCGCATTCGGTCGTAAAGAGCCCGGGCAGCCTTGTGGACCCCCTCGGGTGGGACGTGGACATCGATACTATGCTGGGCAATATATTGGGCAGAGGCGAGCACAGGATTGCTGGTGGAATCCTCTCTGGCGTTGGCGGAAACGTTGCTCTCCGCAATGGTCATGATTATCTTTGTTTTATCCCTATTGTGTCCTGGAGATAAGACGGTCATATGCCCGGAGCGAGGTTATTGAATGCACAGCTTGTCACCATGGGTAACAGCAATACTGTTATTTTTCCAGTATAAAAATAATTGACGGAAAATAGAGTGAATGTCAATAGCACCGAGCAGAGTTCCAGGGAAGCAATATACACCCAAAAAAACTAATTGCTCTACTTTTTCGGACAGGACTATTTCTCAGCCTGGGCCCACAGTGTGAGGAGCGGAAACGCTATGCACTCGGCTACTAATCAGTTTTTGGATTGAAGCCGTGTTAGAATTCGAAAGTCTTGTATCGTTTTCGTAGGTCGACGATCTAAACGCGGTTCAGTTCCTTTGACGTGGTACATCTTGAATATTGTTTTTCTTGGTTCCTCCTTGTATAATTTGCTTGTAGTCCGCAACTATCGAGTCCATTATTTTAACCACCTGGCGACAGAGTTTTATCACACGCTTTGTACCATAACATTTGAATATTACAAACTTTTTTTTGTCGTAATCGCACGCCAATTTACCATGGATGCCCCGTTACCGCCTATGGACTTTTCGGCCCCACGGCGACAATTCGATGGCAAACAAATTCGTGGGCCTGTTAAACGACGAACGTTGGATTACACTGCTGGTGTGGCCCGAAGTATTGAAACGCGCATCGAGCGTATGCGGAAGCCTCGGCAATGGTTCACCCGTATCGGTCGCGATTACATTATCGATCTTCTAGCCCCAGCTGCTTTGCCTGACAGTCCTGTCAATGCCGTAGCTGCCCATTTCGTACATACTTCGGTGAATAAAGCACGGTGCCCCATCAACGTGGTACGGTGGTACCCCGACGGTCGCCGTTTGACCACAGGATCGTCCCGGGGTGAGTTCACACTGTGGAACGGACTATCGTTTAATTTCGAAACCCTACTCCAGGCTCATGACTCGGCGGTACGGGTCATGGAATGGAGCCACAACGGTAACTGGCTAGTCACCGCAGACCACACTGGCGTAATCAAGTACTGGCAGTCCAATATGAACAATTTAAAAAAGTTTCAGGGGCACAAAGAAGCCATTCGTGGGCTTTCGTTTTCCCCCAGTGATATGAAATTCGCCACGTGTTCTGATGACCGATCCATCAAGATCTGGAACTTTAACGAAGGCCAACAGGAACGAGAACTCATGGGTCACGGCTGGGATGTGCGTTGCGTGGACTGGCACCCGTACAAGGGATTGCTGGCATCGGGTGGTAAGGACAATACGATTCGGTTGTGGGATCCCAAAACACGCGACTGTCTCAACACACTCCACGGCCACAAGAGCACCATCATGGGCCTCAAATGGAATCGCAACGGCCACTGGTTGGGTGTCGTGTCTCGGGAACAGGTCGTTAAACTGTACGATATCCGCACCATGAAAGAAATGCAAACTCTACGTGGTCACAAAAAGGACGTTACCACCATCGTGTGGCACCCGATTCACGAACGTCTTTTTGCCACCGGTGGGTACGATGGTACGCTATTCCAATGGTTAGTGGACCAGCCTGGGCCTGTGTCCAGCATGGAAGTTACACCCGATTATCCTGTATGGTCCATTGATTGGCATCCTGCCGGCCACCTACTGGCCGTGGGTTCTAATGACCACACCACCCGGTTTTACTCTCGCTACCGACCGGACAGTGCGGTCAAAGTGGAGAACCAGCACCTGCCCAACTCGGTGGAAGAAGCGCTCGCAGCCCAAGAAGACGAACCGGCGGACACGTCGTTTGTACCAGGACTATCGAACCTCCGTGGTGGTCACGGTCAGCAGGCTCCCCCACCACATCCTTCGGCCATTTATCAGGCGGCAAGGAATGATAGGCCCCCGGGACTGGGTCAACGTACCACCATGCCCGCTCCCGGACTAGGTCATCATAACACCGCTGGTGTTGGCAACGGTTCGTATCAACCTTCCGCTAACGGGTCGTTAGGATATCCTTCACAACGACCACCTCCAATGACCCACGGCGGTGATCAACACCATTCCGGTGGACGTTATCATTCTCCACCCCCGGGTTCCCGTGGTCACCCTCCTCGCTCCTATGGTTCTCGACGCTCCCCACCTCGGGGAAGTCACCATGGTTACCATCCATACGCCAACCAGCCTCCACCCTCTCGTAACCGCCGTTCGTCGCCGCCTCCCCCTCCGCCGCCACCACATTCCTACGGTTCACGCGGACCTCGTCGCCCTCGTTTTCCTTGATGTCACATTTATATTACAAAGGTGATATGCGGTGCTGTACGAAATGTGACCCATCTACAACCATTCTGGTATTCTTTTTTCTGTCATTGTCAAAGCATTAACTGGAGATGTTGTAACTAGACTGGCAAGGATAAGTTTTGATTATGTAGAGGGCACTTGAGATGTACGAAATCAACAAATAAACACCACTTGTAGCTTACCATCACATGGATATCGCCTTCAACTGGCTAGTCATTTTCCAACAATATAGGGTAAAATCTACTGGATTTGACCAGGGCTCACAAAAAAGCATATTCGTTAAATCTGTTGCTAGTACCTCATTTAAGTCACTATTCAGGTGAAAAATATCCCCCATATTACTCGGGTTATCGAAGTACTGTGAATGATATTCTTCCTCTATATAGAAATTTAAACAGAGTACTAACAGCTTAACGGATCCAATGAATTTATGTATGTGATGCAATCAAATTCGGCGGATTCACCTCTATATGGCTGAAAAAAAAACCAGCCAGCTGGCCTCTAAGACCTCTCTAGTAAAAAAAATTGTATGCTTGCTTTCCATGTGGGTGGTATGCTTTAGAATTTGCTTGTCACTTTTCACACTTTGTTCTCAGTTTATTATAATTTATAACACAGTTGGCATTTTTGTTAGGGCAATTCATTGGTACTACCTTATATCGTAGCTTATTACGAAGGGAATGCAACCTACAACCACATCGTCGCGGCAATCCAGGCATGCGAGGCCTACGCAGCATCGTCAAGGCCAGGGCAAACGGAGCAGTGTCTCTACAGGTTCCCCTACCGCATCGAATCCTTCCAGGGAAGGTCAATCCCCAACCGCTACTTTCTCACCACCACAGAGAAGCCGTCGACATGAACGAACAACCAAGGATGCTACTAATCGGCCCAAACCCCCAGTAGGCCAAAGCACACCCACGGTAGCGGCACTCCCAGAGTTTGTATCAATACCTTCGGAATTCATTTGCTTGGAGGCCCCTCCTCCAGTGTTTCGTGACCCTCAGTCAGAACGTCTCGTTAGCCCCGTTCAGGCGTATGCGGACTGGGTCGCCCTTTCGTTATCCATCTTTAGCACCGTCACCATAATAGGAGTGGGCTCGGCTATTCCTTGTGTGATTGGTATTGCAGTGTTATGTCAGACCCGAGAAATCCCCGAACAGACGCAAATTACCACTTTTTCTAACGAAATCTCCCGTTCCCAACTTTCTTGCTGCCAGGTGCAATTTTCGTGTACCCACTAATTAGCGGTACACTCGATGGTCAAAGACATTGACCACCACCTGTTCATCTCGATGAACTCTAAATAGGTTGTAATTATACGTACATACTAGGCTTCACAAGGGAGTCATAAATTCGCTTTGTTTCGCCAAGTAGCGTATCAATATTGTAGCAGATAGATGGATGTCTTAATATATGCTATTTTTAGATTTTCCTGTATCGATAATTGTAATTCTTTCGACCATATGTAAGTACTTGTAAGTGCTATATGACCTCATCATACCAAAATTTATTAGTAATAATTACTATCACTGTCAAGCACTTCGTGAACCCTATTAAGTCACTCATCGAGATATCAGTAAAGGTCACTTGGTTATAGAGATATAAGGACTTCATTATATTCCCCTATAATCTCGTCAACTCTTTCAAACATTCTATCATCCTGATTTTTCTTCACATATAAGAACAACCAAAAGTCGCATAGTGCAAGATCAGGAGAGTAGGGTGGTGCTTCAAGTAGTTTGAGTACAGGTTCATCTATGTGAGCCCTGCTATCGCATGAAACCCAAGGCCTATTTGTATGGGATCCTGGTACTGGCATATTTACCAAGTTCTTTACCTGTGAGTGTAGCTATTTCTATACAACAGTGACATATGTCCACCGGAATTAAATATACCCTGCAATAATCTGATATCACTAAAGCTTTAACTATTATAGCATTTTTCCTGATTGCGATGTACGTTGAACAAAATTAAGGATATTATATTTGAAAAATTGATGTAAAAATAGGGAAAATAAGATTATTTTTTTTAAAAAAAAGCCACCCAATGGCTCAAAGGTAAGGACAGTGTTCAAAACTTTCACACCTTAGGAGCTCATGCGAACGTCTACTTTCGAGCTGTGGCCAAATTCTTGTGATAACACCGCATCCCGTTAGACCTGCGTAGTTAAGCACATGTAAGCCATCCTAGTACTAAGGAAGGAGACTACTTGGGAATAGATGGTGCTATAGCTTTCTTCTTTTTTTGCTTTCCGCCAGGGGTCACATAACTTTTTTATTTTCTGGGTGGCCAGTTTTCTGGTTTATTTTAGTTCTGACATTGTCATTTTGTGCTTATGGTTCATGTGGATGGAATCAATAAAAGCGGGTATCTCAAATACTCAAAATTTAGTAGTACGTTCACAATAGAATTCTACAAGCAATTGATGCATTCAACAATGTAAATAAAAGGGAATATGATTTTTAATCATTTTATGTGTCTGACAACTTTATACTAGATGAAACTCTATGACACCTGACTGGGTATGGCTATATCAGGATGATTTGACTAATAAACTGATCAAAAAGCCATATTCCATGCGAATAATACAGAGTGAAATCATAACCTACTTCTGACATAGAAATGGAGAAATGTTTCCAAAAATGGGTAAAATAGTGTAAAAGCCATTGATGATAGACCACATCAGTCAACTTTATTTCTGTAAATAACGTAATTTAAATCTAGAACAAGCAAATGCATCCCGTTAATTTGAAAAAAAATGCATGAGTCTTCACAACTTTTTCCAGAGTGACGCTAATGGTTATATTCCTGGAAAAGAGCATCATAATTATCCAATAATTCTGCACTAAAAACTGAGTTGTTCTGGCTAGGTATGGCATCTAAATTGCAACCAATATTTCTCTGACTCAGAGCGGGTAACTTTTCCCTAAACTTCAACGGATGGGAATTTTGAAAAAAAAGCGGGAAATTTTGAAAAAAATTCTGCCCCCTCCCAAAAAGATCAAAAAGTGAATGCTTCTTGCCAGAATTGAACTGACGACCTTCCGCTTACTAGGCGGACGCTCTGCCAACTGAGCCAAAGAAGCTTTCATGAAAAGAGCTTGTTTTATGCTCTATTGTATATTTTGCATCCATTCCAATCGTAGTAGCATTTTTATTTTTCTACCTGCTGAAGATTTCACATTTGGAAAATTACATATCGCGCACTTGTTGAAATATAGTGATTAATTTTCCTTGAAATTGCTTTCTTGAACATTATGGTCAACATCTAACATTCCTAGAGTTATCTCCCTTCTGCAAGAGTATTCTTTACGAGCGAAGCTGTAAACCTAGTAGCTCTATGCGCATTTCAACGACTGAGGATTTGTGGCCACGTGATCTTTCGCTTTTGCCCTGCGATCCGCGTTCAAGTTTTTTTTTTCTCCTTTTTTTTTTTTAATTTACACTAACGAGCCGGAATTTTGTTCACTGAGCGAAGCCTACAACTATCAAGACTGTCAAATTATTACTTTTTCGTTCACTTGCTCCAGGCTTTTAGCCGTATACCTAACGTCTATTTTTTCCGTTTTCAATTGTTATTCGGTGTGTAACTCAAGAGGTTTTTGGGGTGTTCATTTAAATTACCTCGGAAACGGACGAGCAACATTGTGTCCTCTTTATTCCTATATTAGACATACCTTGCAGTCTAAGCATACAAGCTGACTTGAAAGCGCCCAGCCGCTGACGATTTCTTCCGGATTGACCCTACCGAGTTTATTCGTATTTTGTTGTTTTTGAAGGAGAGTCCAATTCTTGTCAACTGTTAGTATTCTTTCACCATGTCCACTGTCGCACAAGAACCCGTCCCTTCGGTGGGGAGCTTTGGCACCCTCGAAAGAAAACGAGTGCATGAGAATCCTGGGAACCAATTTCAGTACCCGGCGTTACATTCCCTAGCAGCACCGCATATCGATTCGTTTAACGCTATTTTCCAAGGAACGGATTCTTCTCCCTCGTGGATCTCAGCTGCCCTAAAAGATATCCCGCCCAAGGTGGTACATGATCACTTGAAAGGGGCTAAAAGTGCGGCGTATATTGAGGACAGCGATGAAGAAGATCATGGTGAACAAACGTCAACCAACAAACTGGGTAACCGTATCCAGTTTTGGATCGATAGTGTAGATTTGACGAAGCCGATGGCGAACCTGGGGGGAGATCAATCTCATATCCAGCGTATATACCCCAGCGAGGCACGCGACTGCAGCACCAGCTATCAGGGAAAGCTTCAGGCTAAAGTGTGTTGGCGCGTCAATCACGGACCCGTACTCTCCGACGTGTGTCCTATGGGTTACCTGCCGGTTATGGTCAAGTCCAATCGGTGCAATACAGAGCACCTGTCCCCGAAGGAACACATTCGTCACCGTGAAGAATCTGAGGATTTCGGAGGGTACTTTGTCATCAACGGTAACGAAAAGATTGTTAGACTGTTGATTGCACAACGCCGTAATTACATCATGGGCATCAACCGTCCCACTTTCGCTGATCGTGGGCCAGCCTATACTACTTATGGTACCAGTATACGTTGTGTGCGACCCGACCAATCCTCTTCTACCATGACTCTCCATTACCTAAGCAACGGGGTGCTGACCCTCCGGTTTTACATTGATAAGCGTGAGTACTTGGTACCCTATATGATCATCCTACGTGCCCTCGTGGATACCAGTGACAGGGACGTATTTCTGGCTCTTGCAAGAGGAGATGTGGAGAACACTTTCCTGACTGAACGGATCGAGCTTCTTCTTCGTAGTTTCTCCCCTCTGGGGCTTTTCACCCAACAGCAATGCCTAGAATACCTTGGTGTCCGATTCCATTCGGCCTTGAGTCTTCCCGAAGAATACACTCCTGCCCAAATTGGTAAGGAATTGCTGCGTCAGTGTATCTCGGTACATGTCACTGACAACCAAGAGAAGTTTAACGTGCTGGTGGCCATGGCCCAGAAGTTGTACGCTTTGGTGGCCGGGGAATGCTCCCCCGATAACGCTGATTCGGCCCAAAACCAAGAGGTCCTTTTACCCGGTCAAATTTACACGGGATTGCTCAAGGAAAATCTGGAAGGGTACCTGGATAACATTCTCTTCCGTATCCGTCAGGACGTCTCCCGGGGGAGCCGCTTGTGCAACTTTTCCGACCCAGTTTACGTCACCCGTATGCTCAGACGCAGTAACCCCGATGTGGGCCGAAAGCTGCACTATTTCTTGTCCACTGGTAACCTCGTTAGTCGTAGCGGTCTAGATTTACTGCAAAGTGGTGGTTTCGTGATTATTGCAGAACGCATCAACTTTTTGCGCTACCTGGCCCACTTTCGTTGCATACATCGTGGTGCCTTTTTTGCTGAAATGAAGACTACCACCGTGCGTAAGCTACGACCCGAATCCTGGGGATTCTTATGCCCAGTCCATACCCCAGACGGTTCGCCTTGCGGTTTGCTGAACCATCTCAGCTACACTTGCCAAGTATCTCACCGTACTCCGGATGTAAGCAAACTTCCCGGCCTCTTGGTTTCATTGGGTATGTCCCAAGTTTTACATGGTCACGTCAGCAATCCCAACCACATTACGGTGCAATTGGACGGCCGTGTGATCGGCTACTGCTCTCCTCATCTAGCGGTGGATATCGCCCGCAAACTGCGTCACTTGAAAGTGAGCAAACAACACAACTTGCCTTTGGACATGGAGATCGGTTACGTTCCCGTCTCCCATGGTGGTCAATACCCCGGGCTGTACCTGTTTACCACACCGTGCCGTATGGTTCGCCCTGTGAAATACTTGTCAAGCAAAGCTAACTACGACATAGTGGGATCCTTTGAGCAAGTGTATATGGACATTGCGTGTGTTGACGAAGATGTCATCCCTAATGTGACTACCCACCAAGAGTACGCGCCCACCTACATCATGAGTGTACTGGCCAACATGACCCCCTTTTCCGATTTTAACCCCAGTCCCCGTAACATGTACCAGTGTCAGATGGGTAAACAAACCATGGGAACCCCTGCCCAGGCTCTTAAGTGCCGTTCGGACAACAAATTGTATGTGCTGCAAACCGGTCAGACCCCCATTGTGCGGTCTCGTCTACACAACGCATATGCCTTTGATGAATATCCCAATGGCACCAACGCATGTGTGGCGGTCATTAGTTACACCGGGTACGACATGGAAGACGCTATGATCTTGAACAAGTCCGGGCACGAGCGCGGGTTTGCCTACGGTTCGGTGTACAAGTCAGAATTAGTGGACCTTACGTCCCAAGCCCGACGTGGGGGAGGACCAGTCACGCTACAGTTTGGGTTAGGGGAAATGGATGAAGATTCGCCAGCCCGTCGTACCTTGGACGTGGACGGGTTACCGTTTGTAGGGGCCCATTTGAAGGCAGGCGATGCATTTTATGCGTTTTATGATACTGAACGCAAGCGTACCGTGGTGAAATCCTACAAAGGACCCGAGGAGGGGTACGTAGACTCGGTCCGTTTGCTCGGCCAGGATGATATCACCCGACCATTACAACGCATCAAGATTGTGGTACGCATTCCGCGAGCCCCATTGATTGGTGATAAATTTTCTTCTCGTCACGGACAAAAGGGGGTGTGCTCCCAGAAATGGCCCTCAGTGGACATGCCCTTTTCGGAATCTGGAGTCCAGCCCGATGTCATCATTAACCCACACGCTTTCCCGTCCCGAATGACTATAGGGATGTTCGTAGAAAGTATGGCAGCCAAGGCTGGGGCGATGCATGGTAACCCTCAGGATTGTACGCCTTTCCAATTTAGCGAGGATTATACGGCTTCCGAACACTTTGGGGAACAGCTAGCCAAAGCGGGGTTCAACTATTACGGTAACGAACCCATGTACAGCGGTATCACTGGTAAAGAATTCGAGGCCGATATTTACTTTGGGGTGGTGTATTACCAACGCCTGCGTCACATGGTAAATGATAAATTCCAGGTGCGATCCACGGGTACCATTAACCCACTGACTCGACAACCCGTCAAGGGTCGTAAACGTGCCGGTGGTATTCGATTTGGTGAAATGGAACGTGACTCGCTGATTGCTCACGGAACGGCCTATCTCCTCCAGGATCGTCTTCTTCACTGCTCGGATTACTGCCAGACCCACGTCTGTAAGCTGTGCGGATCCATCGTGTCTCCCGTCAACGTGCCCAGTGCCTTTGCCAACCCAGGTAGTCGTGAATTTAGCAAGTACAAGTCGGTGGTGGAATGCAAGACCTGTGCTACCGCGGACGGTATTACAGTGATTTCCTTACCATATGTATTTAAATACCTGGCCTCTGAACTGGGAGCCATGAATATTCGCATGACCTTGAAAGTGGACTAGATAAGCAGCAGGATCAAAGGTTGTTGGTGTTAGCGCGAGGGATGTTTTCGACATATTGCATTTTTTTACATCTCCTTCGTGGCTATGCTTCATTATAAGGACAAATCAAAAATTCCCACCATGTCCAAAGCGAATGATATGCGTATTTAATGTCATACTGGTGGAGTTGATATTATTCACTACAGTTCGATTTAGCCTCTTTTGACTATATTTTCGTTGTGCACACATTTTTTCTACATTTGAGATGAGCTGTTATGGAAACACCTTGAGAAAGGATACTTTTTTTTCTAGTTGGCTGGTATTTTTTTTTTACTTTCATTAAACTGCAGATAAACCAAGGATTTATTCTGAACTTTTCCAATAGGTAAACGGCTATCCCTCCCCTAAGGCAGGGGTTTGTAAGCAACCCTCACAGAATACCCATTACTCCAATGTGTTAATTTTATATGTCCTAGGGTCAACCATTTTTTGGATAATGCAGTTTAACAGCATGAACGACCGCTAATCACTTTCCCGTATAGCGAAATATTCATAAAAAAAATCGTGGAAAATCACAATAATAAATACAGAAACGGACGAGAATAATACACTGCTGCCCTTCCTTTGATCCCGAAACTATCGCTGGTGGGAGAAACGAGGACGCGGATCATACACTACCCATCAACCGGCACGATTTACTTGACAAACTTGCCCTGCACGGTTTCCAGAGGGATGGGATGGTGACTGTATTGTTTCTTACCGGCCCCAACGCCGAAATCACCGGCCTTGTGCCCGTGTCCATACAGACGGTACTTGTAGATGGTCAGACCTTCTAAGCCCACAGGGCCACGGGCGTGAGTTTTGTTGGTGCTTACGCCCACTTCGGTACCGAATCCGTAACGGAAACCGTCGGCAAAACGGGTGGATGCATTCCAGAATACTCCAGCCGCGTCTACCATGTTCATAAATTTCTCGGCGTGGGCGGCCGTTTCGGTGACGATGCAGTCGGTGTGTTTGGAGCTGTGCGTGTTGATGTGGTCAATCGCGTCCTCCAGCGAGTCCACGACACGTACCGCCATACACAGGTCGAGGAATTCGGTATCATAATCTTCTGGAGTGCTAGCAGCAAACTGCTCGCCTTCCCGGTATGTACCAGCCTGATTCAGCGTAGGGTTTTGACGGATAAAATCTAACGAGGCTGCATCACAACGCAGCGAAACACCGTTGTCAAAAAGATTCTGGATGGTGCGTTCCAAAACACCGCCTGGGACAAGCAACTTGCGATGGACCAACAGAGTTTCGGCCGAATTGCAGGCGGCAGGGTAATTCGTTTTGGCGTCCACCACCAGACCGGGAGCCTTGTTGGGATCGGCAGTATCATCCAGGAACACACTACATATCCCGTCAGCGTGGCCCAAAACAGGGATACGGGTATTGTTTTGGATGTGACGTACCAAACTATTGGAGCCACGAGGAATGACCAAGTCAATATAGCGATCCTGTTGTAGCAATCCGCTGATTTGCTCCCGTGTGGCCACCAGTTGGATGGCGTTGGTGGGGAAAGGGATTTCTTTTCTCACACTGTGGAGAGCTTCTTGCATGACCTTTGTCAGTGCGGTCAGTGTGTGAAAAGCCTCTTTACCACCTTTAAGGATGGCGGCGTTGCTGGATTTGATGGCCAAACAGCTAATATTAACCACCACCTCGGGACGGGCTTCAAAAATAACCAGGATCACACCCACTGGGGCGCTCACGCGGTAGAGATCCAAGCCCTGGTCAAGTTCGGTAGCTCGGGAGACTTGTCCTATATAAGACGGTATGGTAATATTCCCATCATACAGATTGAAATTTAGTGAAAGTCCGAAAACCCGTAAGGAACAATCAGGGGCAGATAAGATAAAAAAAAAACAAAGCGAAATCAAATCACGGGGATATGCATTGGCCAGGGTTAGTACGGATTTACCACAACACTCGATTCACAGAAGATGCCTTCCAGAAATGGGAAATCAACAAACGTGGGGTGTTCCACTCAAGTATAACACGCCACCATCGACTCTACAATCACCACCGATTTTAGCCTAGGTTTTCCCCCTTAATCGTTATCTATCTGCTATCTTGGAAACAGCAACAGGCGGGGAACAAAGCCAGTGCTACCCACAATAGTGTGTCAGCCTAGGGAACCCCCTCCCTTTCCAATAGAAACTTAGAATGTAACGGTAGTACTAGTACTACTCTTGGCTGCTCAGCTATTTTTTAACGTTATCACTTACCAATAGGGTCAGGCAGGTTGTCCACGTCCGTGACTCCTTGAAGCAAAGTATTGAACTTTTCTTCGTTAGGACCTTTGATATCCAAACGTTTGAACAAGGAGGCAGAGAGGTTACCCTTGTCTACTTCCGCTTGGGCCAACTTAAGGTCCTGTGCGTTTGCAGCAAAAATTTCTTCCTTGTGCTCCTGCAGCTTTTGGCGAATGCGTTGCAGCACCACAGACTTTTGGGAAGAAGTAACGTTTTGAAGCTGGTTGGCCGCTTGACGGGCCTGGACAGCAACTTGTTCAATGGACTGGGACATGGTAACCCGGTAAAATGAGGAAACAGAAAAACAAACACCAGTCGGAGAAAGAATACGACTGCTGAGGGAATACGATAAAGGGGGGAATAGCGCAAATAAATATAGCACAAGTAAAAGGTAGGCTTTGTATAGGCAAAAGCGCAAAAGAAAGCAAGTTAGTAAGGTACGAAACAAAGGGGCTGGAGAGGAAGGATTGGGTACTAAGTAGGCGAGGGAAGCTTGCGATACCCCCCTTCCTTCTGCTCTCCGTTCTAGTCCTCTCAATCCCAACCTCCCAAATTAGGGCCTTTATTACTGGTTATTGCACTCTTCCTCGGTCCGGATGGGGCGGACCATAGCTGTACTGCCAATCGTGATGTCATACCAAGTAAACCCGCCACCCATCCAGTTATAGCGAAGATAGTTGGTGGATGGATGGGGGCACTGTAGTCCACCGACACTCAATATATTCCCTAGTATGGCGAAGATTGCCTTGTTGCCATTTGGCCATCGACGTTTGATCCCTCAAAATCATGCTTTGCGGACGATTTGAGTGTGGTGCAGAGTTAATGCGACTGTGGCTACTCTCTGCTTTCTTTACATTTAAGCAAAACAATTGCAGTAAAACCAAGGGAACTGTTAAACAATTGGAAACCAGCTGTGTCAGCCCCTCTACTTATCCCACACTTGATATGGAACCGACTGCGGTCCGTTGGCTTGTACATTTTGACACCATATCAGGTGTACCCGATATTCGTCCACAATGAATTTTTGACAATCTATGAAACTGGTTACTCAGTCTAGTCCTATCGTCAAATACGTGCCCCCAATGGGATCCTCTGTATTCTCTTCTTTATGACCCTGCTGTACCGCAGTGTTCCGACGTGGAAACGGATCTGTTACACAGCAGCCTCCCCACTCTCACGCCACTATTCAATGGCCCCCAAGAATAGCCCTGTTCAAGCTACACTCCCACCCACCGAGATGGACGAGGGTTTTGATGCAGAATGTGAAGCATGTCTTCTAACGTGCTATCCGCTGCCCAGACACGTGATGCTCAATTAACGATATTTTTTATATTTTCCTCCTGCCTACCACCCACCCAGCGAACAGTCGCCGTATAACCACTCAGGACCACTCTTCTTAAGAAAAACTTTATCCCTGACAAATGACGTTCGCTTCATAGTTTGGGACATTCCTTCACCCTGCTTACAACTCCCCAATGGAAGATCACAAGTGTGGGAACCCTCCATTACAGCCGATGCGACCAATTCTCTCATCCCTTTTAACCACGATAGCTTGGCCGATCCAGTGTGATAAAGGACCACCAAATTAATAACAACCGAAAACAATGTCCAGGGTTTAACGTGAACACACCATTCCTCGGGTTCTCAGTTGCTCTTTGTCAATGAAAATTTTCTATTCTCGGTGCTTCGGATCAGACCATAATTAAATGGGGTCATACGGGTCGCGATGCAGGTCTGTGAATAATCCCCCCCCCCAATTCAATTTAACCTTTCAGTCTTACTGACTAACCTACTCTCCGCTTTCCCAAGGGGTTTTTAAAACCATTAGGTTCTGGTCATAGCGGTCTACTGCTTTTTCCGGATAAATTGCATGCCAATTCTTCAGCGCCCAACCGCCCCTTTTTCTGGCACAGGAATAAGTTGATGGAAAAACACACATGGTCTAATGCATACTAACGTACTGGCATGGTATGTAGTCGTAGGTTGCGATGAGGCTAAATACACTGGTATGCTAGTTTATCACTTAACCAGTCCGCCCCTGGTACCATTGTTCCGACCTTGTTGATGCTTACATGGAATTATCCGTCTCATCAGTATCAGCAGGGAAACTATCCATCGCATGAAAAACTCCATAATGACGGGTGAAGAAACCCCCCGATAACCTGAAATACCGCAGCTTACAGCGACAATGTACGAATAGTATACGGTTGTTTACCGTTATTCGCAGCGGTTTACTCACGGTGACTCTATCCCTTTTTGTACATATCTAAGTACTAGTGATACCCTGATGTTAATGAAGTGATTTCAAACACTCTTGATTAAACGAAAGTAGGAGTGGAAACCCAATACTTTGTGAGGATTTTCCCAACGCACTCTGATCAAACAGTACTTTTCGGAAACTCTTGCTCTCTCACCCCAATCCTTAGCGTAATGCACCACATTGTTCTGTAGGAAAAATACCAACTTTTACTTTCTTCTTATCATCAACTTATGCGGCGGTATTTGCGGTTTACTTTGTCGAACTAGCAATGTACAAAAGTGAAAATAACAAAAATGCGTGTTGAAAAGCCAGCCAATACATCACCTTTCTAATTTTACAGCAAGTGTCTAGATGCCAATATACTTCGGGGGAATACTGCTATCGCTTGGCCTTTTTACATTACGCTTTGCCTTTTCATCGGAGGTAAATATCTAATCGATGCTCATCGGGACATTTAACTTTTTTGTACCAACAACCCCAAGCTTAATTCGTCAGCCAAACCGATCTCCCAATGGTATTTAACTGGGCAGCAGACCCTACTCGTCACATTATCTACATAATTTTTTCAAGATGTTTAGCTGGGCTTTGTTCGCCATTCCAATTTGTTCAAAACTAATTATTTCTATTTCTCCCTTGACGCTCGGCAACTTCCACTGTGAAAAACAAACAGCAGCTGTGCATCTCTTTCAACAGTCAGTAGTAGTTATGCCAGTGTCATGAAAGAGGAAAAAAAAAA
>JANBPY010000158.1:0-15341 GCA_027577015.1 Dispira parvispora
AGTGGATCATCGTCCCGGTGATTATCCGGTACCATTTCAGGTTGACTCGGGTCAACCAAGGGCGACACCAGGGTATCCTCCCCGAGACCTAATTGGCCCGGTGGGGCGTGCTTTAGAAAGGAAGCCAGCGCCCTGGCCATCCCTATCCGCAGTTGGGGTTCCTGGCGTTGGGAGATGAGAAACCAATACCGCACCCACAGATTAAGAAGAATGGTTCGGCGAGTATTACTGGTCAGAGTCCACAGGGTGTGGGTACTCTCTATCGTCCCTGCAACAAGACTGGAAACCCCGTCATCTAGGGAAGGAGCACATGTAACTGCTGCTTGGCCCTGGGCATTACACTGGTTACAATATAAGAGCCAGTAGTTTGTTGCATTGGGTTCAGCACGAGTATATCGAACTGCAAGGTGACCACTATAGGCGCACGCCAAGAACCGTAGGGATCGCACAGCTTCAGTTAGTATATCCAGAGCATCGTCGGTATGGAGTACCAGCGAAGAATGAAGCTCTCGTAACGCATCTACTTTTTCATGGTATTTGGCGACAAATACCGGGAAGTAGCGCCATGCCGCTTTACGAAGTTGCGACTTTTCCGCTACAGGTTGCAGAGCCCACCGGAAGCTGGCCAGCTGAAACCATGTGGCCCATGTAGGTGGCAGGACTTGCACTACTGCCAAAACAAGCGGTTGGAGGGTATCAAAAATGTGTAACTGGTCCCAGAAACTTTCGTCAACTTCTCCGGGATGTTCGGTATCACCTGATGGTGGCAGCCTGGGTACGGACTCGGGATGCTGTCGGAAGGCCGTGTAGTCCTTGTGAAAGTACACTGTCTCCCATGGAGTATCTTTTGGGAGCGTTGACCGAAACTGCGCATTACCCAAAAAGGGTAGCATTAATAGATTTGTCACTAAGAGCGGAAACGCTGTATCCGATTCATGAGTACGACAAACCACAACCTGGATTAGTGCCCGCAGGATAGACTGGCCTCCCCTGTGTAGTTCTGAATGATCAATAACGATATCTGAGTGGTCACTTAGCACACATCGTGTCAACCACAGCCAAGCATGTACGAAGTGGGAGATCAACGAGAATGGCACACTCGAAGGAGATATAGCGGTAATATCCATGACGGCCTCTATGTAAGTATTAAAAAGCCGAATGGTATCAGGATAAATTTTACTAGCAGTATCGGTCAGGATTAAATGGGCGGTATCATACAGTTTGGTTAGGCGGACGCTACCGAGATCCCTGGGTACCGTAGAAGTAGCTTGGGTGGGTATTCCACCCGTTGGGTAGGTTCCGTCAGCTTCCCCGGTAGCGAGGGTGGTTGTAAGAGTTATTCCTCGTGTCCGTTTGGCGACCGCCGTGGTTGGCGTATTATAGGAGGATGCCGGTGAGGATGGGGATGGGGATTCGAGGCCCCGTTTTCGTTTGTCCGTCGCACTAGATTGCGCCATCTCTACGGGATCAGCTGAATATCGAGTATTCAGGACCAAAACAATGAATCGCATGCGAACACGCCACCCCTGGGCAAGATGATGGCCGTCAGGGAGGTCGGTTTGGCTAAAGTGATGCCGCAGAGGTATCAGCATCGGGTGAGTCGCGGGGTGTAACAATAAACAGTGAACGATAAAAAAGAGATCATGCATGGCGTTATTCACCAACTGCAGATCAGAGTTCGCTGTGCTGATTTCAACATCTTCTGTCATCAAATATCTATCGAGACCGATGGTTTGAGTGGTGGCCAAACGGGCCACTAATGGCAGTAAACAAGCAGTGTCCGAGGAAGTAAACTTAACACAGGCAGACGTATAGGTCAATAAACCACGTAGCAGTGGCAGGTGAGTAACGGGGCCAAGTTCACTGAGGGCAGCCCATAGTTTGGTGTGAGGCAAAAGCGAAAAAACTACCGCTGCGAGGTTATGGGAGAAAGTAGTCGGAGAAGTTCCTTCCCGAGGTTTCAAGTCGTTATACGATGGGAAAACATTGACCAGTTTTAACATATTAATTAAAAACATCACCAGCTCCTCACGGTCAGCAAGGATCACCGTAATGTTTCCCGATTCAACTGAAATGGTCACGGTACAGAGAACCCCACGCTGGTGACATGGTTTTCTCGGGTACATCTGGTCGAGATGATAATGGCTATAATAACGAACCGCTTCCTCCAACTGATGGATCACGGCCCGCCAAACCGCCGTGCAGCGAGCAAACCGATCCCCGCACTGAGCAAGGGTGTCTAGAAAAGTTAATAAACCAGCTCGTACTAGCTCGTGGATGCTTTCCAGCCCCGGGTCTCGCAAGACGAAGGAGGTATACTGCAATAATTGACACGTCAGGACAATACCCCCAGTCAAATGATTGGCTTCCGTTGTCGTTCCGTTCGAAGGCGACCCTGGTGATTCTGACGGCGGCGGGTCGGGCGAAGCCGGAAAACGGGATACATAATTGACAATGTCTGGCCTGTATTGTAAAACGTGGCCCAGCAGCTTTAAAAAACTTTGTGAATTCTTACATAGTGTGGCTACAATGTCAGGAGAAAAGGGCCGGGTACGAGTAGTAAATCGTGAATTAAAATCCTGGAGGATATTTACCAATAAATCGTGGTACTGGGCGAGTTCCTCATCGGGATGCCCCACTGGCGGTGGTGCATGACCTTGAGCCCCCTTGGAGGCATGTGGGGATGGCGCAGCAGGTGCGGTCGGGGCAACAGAGAGGCTGTCGGAAGCCATGGGGTAAATGTAAAACGAAGGACTGCTGTTTGTCAGAGGCCCATATTGGTTGGGCGCGGACGGTTTGAAAATTCAACTATTCTATTTACAGACTACGCTGCTGGTTGAAATGGAACAAAGTGAGGGAATGGGCGGCAATGTCAAATGTGGAGAACGATCTAAGCTGAGGCAGAGGGAAAGCAGCCTCTACCAAGTGGTGATATACTAGAATGCAACAAAAATGCAAAAGAGGAAAGTGCTAACTTTCAACTAAAATATCGGAAAAAAAAGCAAATACGAATAAACAAACAAAAGTGGTGGTTTATGTTGATAAACCCAAACAAGAGTTGATATTCTTAACGCATATGCGTGATTGTGACGACTGCGCCCAAAGCCAGCAATTCTCCCACCCAGTTTTTTTCTGCTGTTGAGTAATCTACGGCTTTCCTAAAGTCATTCGAACCACTCAAGTTGGATGCAATGTCCAGTATCAGTGTTTATACTTGTGATTGTTTATTAATGCTGTAATTAAACTAGTGCTGCGAATAGGAGTAAAACATACGAAGATTACATCGGGAAGCCACTCTCCACTATAGAATTTTCATCAACATTGATGTAACAAAAACGGTTGAACTAAAGGAATACAATAGAAAAATGTTGGGCGGATTAGCAATATCTATCGGACGCAGGCCGCCATGGGATCACATTTGTATAATGTAAAACAATCAGGCAGGGCCAATCACGATTTCGGATGTCGGTGACTATCAAACCAGAGGAGAGACGTTATACAAAAGTTGTACCTCTATCTTACTCATCCGGACAGATCAGTTCCGTATTGACGGCAATTTTGGGGTGAATCCCTAGCCATTTAATGGAATCAATTTCAATATCGGCCAGCATTCGGATATTAATGTTGCCTACTTTACCCTTGTTCGGCCCATCGGGCGGATAGGATGGTGTACAACGCGAGTACAGTCCGTTCAGTATTTTGTTGTTCTGATCCGAGGAATGATAGGATAGCGAAAAGGTACCATTGTGATATGAATTCGTCTGTGGCCGAACATGGAAATTTTTAACCGTGCCGTTCCCAATTTTAATCAAATTGTCGGCGTCGTAACCCTCGAGTGTAATCTTGTTGATAGTCAATGGATAAAAATTTCCGCTTTTGGCCATCACGGTAACATTGGCACGAATATCGAGTCCGTAATCCAATTTTTCACGCTCGTACGTAACATACGGTCCACCGGTTACTTCCAGTAAAGAAATGCTAATATTCGGTGCACGAGGTATTGTGAAAAACAGTATTAAAAATAATGCCAGCAACACACCAAAGGTCACCCCAGCGCAAACCTTGGGAGCAAAGCACATCAAACGTCGTAGCCCTTGCTTCTTCCTCTTTGGCTTGGGGGATTCGTCCAAAGGGTCACTGGAGTCTCCTGCAGTTGTGTCTGCCCCACTTTCCGCTTCCTGCTTCAACCTATCCTGGGAACGGCTATCCTTGCCCTCAGGCAGTTCACTTTCTGTCGCACTGTCCTCGGCGGGGGGTTGTTGCAGCTGTTGAGATTGGTCGTTCGGATAAGCACCATATGGGTGAGGTGACCCAGGGTACGCCGCATAGGGCATCACGTACATCCCTGGTGGGGGGTACATGTACGACACCTCCGGTGAAGGGTACGCTGGTGGAGCGGGCTGGGGAGAAGCACCTTGGCCCAATGAAGCATAATAAGAACTCCGACCAGCAGGGGAGGCCGTCGGCATCGCATGTGGGCTGGTGTTGCCGTCGCGTTTCATCTGCATTGCGTAGTATGACATCCGACTCGTTTGGGCACCGCGATTCCTGTCATCAAATCCCATAGCGTTGGGGTTGGCAGCTGCCGAGTTGGGAGTAGATTCCTCACCCATTATAGGCAAAGTATGAGAAAAACAACACCTGGGTTCCAATTCACTGATATAACAGAAATACGAACGAAAACGCTCCCAAACGAGATTAAACAACCGAAACTAGGTGGCTATATCAACTCCGCCTAAACAATAGAGTAACTTTAGGGTCAAGCAAAGCAAGTAAGACCTAACAGATTAAGACAATTATTGACAGCGTAGAAAAATAGGGAGGAACAAGTTCCAGGAGAAGGGTAACGATAGTATTCACTACGAATAACCAGGGGTTATCCAAAGCTTTGGCAGCCCAAAAAATAGAAAAAAAAAATAATGGACGTGTAACTGAAACGACCGCTGTGTCTGACCGTCAAGTAATCAACAGTAGCTTTGCCCTGAAACGCCGGAATTTTGAACAATAGACTTTGCTCACCTTGAAAAAACTGGGCTACGTTTTGAGGTGGATAGTGTTCACACTTGGAATACAAGGTTACTTTCGGACATGGATGAGGTCTGAACTAATTTATTTCGGCAGATAGAACTGGTGTGAAACTTACGACATCCTCTTGGACTTATTCAGGAGTTAGCAGACAAAAGTACACTACGTACATGAAAAAGGCGAAAGATACAGTGCTGGGAGAAGTGGTGGTGCTTTGCTTTCTGGATATTTTATTTTAAAGGGAAAATCTGCGTGGGTTTCGACTTTGGTACCATTTTGCATTTTCAGCTTTCTTGTCGCAGTATCAATACTCTGAAACAATGGGATCATTTACAACAATGGATTTTTAGTCAACCTATTTTTAGATCTGCCAAAGCCTATAAATACCCTGATGGGCTTCGATTGGAGGCCGCTGGGGGTATCAGAAAAGTGGGCGGAAGCTACGCGGATGTCCTTATTAGCTGTCTCTTAGAGCTAAAACCAATATCCAATAGGAAGTGTGTAGTAGATATTCATACGGCCAAGCTTTAGTCCACAATAGCCTAGAAAAAGAAGAAGCAACCTGTGACGAAATGTCTTCTATCAACCGCGATATCTAGTGGGGGTTGATACCAAACATGATGTGAATACCACCATTTCTGTACACTTTGTAAGCTTGATCAAGCTATTCACCAAACCACCCGATGAAGCGGCTAGGTGGAAAAATGATGGTGGCTTCATTCCACTCCCGCACAATTATATATCAAAAATACTACACAGCGTTGGATTTATTTGCCTTGTCAATATACTCATCAAGTTGATATTCGAAATACACTGTACAGTGACCGTCAAAAACCTTAACGGTTATTGACTGCTTTTCTCTTTGAGGTACTGTACTTCTGGAACTGTTGTTTCTATGGATGTCCCTAAGCGAACTACGTTGAAAATACATGTGACCACATTCCCATTTCAATTCATATCTTCAAACCAAAAATTAATAATATCAGGTTATTCCAGCAGTTTTGATTCTAATTCCATGTGGAAATTGCCTACCCCATAATTTGGAAATTGGCATGGTCGAACTTTTTTAATCTTTGCATGCAGCATTAGATACAGCACTCTACAATTTTATGATCTTTTTAACTACTTTTAATTGCCATGTATCGGATTACTGAAGCCAGGAGGCAACAAATCATCGAGTTGCTCAATGATGGTCATAGTGAACGTGCCATTGTCTCCAGAACTGGTGTCAGCAAAGGAACGGTAAGCTACATTTACCAGTCTCTCCCCTCCTCTCGCCCCGAGTCCAAAGGTGGGCGGACGGATTACTGAGAGTTATATTTTTGGTGTTTCGCTATTAAAGGTTCTACTGTTGTTTTTGAACAATCAAAGTCAGGTCCAAAGCTGCCAGAATGAATTGACATCGTTAAAATTGATCTTAAGATGTGACTTGAAATACGAATACAGCAGCATTTCTTCTCAATGTAGTCCGTATAAGGACGTACGTGTAGGCCTAGTTTCATAACCATAGAAACTATGATTTCAGCGATACAGTGGCTCGAAGTTAATAATGGCGAAATATAGCTGGAGTTTTGATAGTCACTGTATAAGCAACTGTAAAAAATTTCAACCATCGTATTTTCTTAAATTGAGATTATTAAAAATGAAAAAAAAAGTTAAAAACATTTCCAACACCTTATAAATAGGGGGATAATGAGCTCGACATGTTGCATTGGTGCCAATACTGTACGCAATATCTAGTTTGAAACCGGTAAAAGCTAGCAGAACTTGTAAACAATAGCAAAGCTGGGTAGTTCAACCGCCGAGTCACATAGGCATTCGCTCGTAGATCTACCAAGGTAAGCTTTGGAAAGGTAGTATAGGCTTGGTATTTTCTAGCTCCAACGCGAATAGCAAGTAATCGCTAGCCATCTCGGCGTTGCCCGATTGGAGCATTGTTTGGGACAACAGTGTCCACGCTTCCGCTACATCCCACCCTAAACCACGAGTGGTATCCTGCAACAACCCCGTAGCAATAGCGGTTTTACCAATACGCAAATAAGCTCGGGCCAAATGAACCCGACAGGGTACATCAATGGACCCCAAGGATAAACCGGTCATAAAATGCCGAATAGCCGTCACTAGGCCTTCCTGTAAAGTAACCGGATGTCCTTGTTCGGCCAGCCAGGCCGCCGAGCCCGTTTTTTCCCCACCTAGATCGCTATTGTCACCTCCTGCTGCCATGAGTAATCCGTACTGGCACCACACTGCCGGGTATTCTGGGTACACTGACTCTGCCTCACGAATGGCCACATGGGCATCCTTGTACCGTTCTAACCGACGGAAAGCGGCGGCAGACATCAACCAGAGATCGGCCAACGCTTTGCGCGCACGCTGACGTCGTAAAAAGTTTTGATGAACCTCCCGGGCGGGTTCTGTAACGGTTGTACTCGTTTTGTCAGGTTGGGTGTGGTTGACTTTGGACACCTGGCTATGGGCAGACATAGGGCGTTCGGACACCGTGTTATTCCCAGAGGACAGGTTCGCTGTAGTCTCGTTGGTTTGAGCTTGAGTCGTGTATCCTGCAGAACTCGGCCCTAGCCAAGGGGAGGTCGATGCATTACGTCCATGACTTACGGCAGGGGTGTAGGAATTCACCGACACCGTACTTTGGAAATTAACCTTGGATAATCCGCTAAGAGTAGAGAAGCGTGGTGATTCTGTCTCGTTGGCGGAACCAATGGACGTACGGCGTTTACCCCGAATTTTATCGCGGGCTATCTTGGCCAGCAGCCGGCCTTCCTGAGTAGCCATATGTACCGTACGTGTAGAATGACTAAACAGGGCCCTTGCCCCACGGTGTTGACCGGGGTTGACTAGGGAAAGGTCTGGTACCGACAATACATCCATAGGGGCCTTTTGAGGACCCAAACCTTGATTAGGGCTACTCGGGGCCAACGTTAACCCCGCTAATGGATGATTGAGCATCGTCGTGCTCATCAACGGTGTATTAGACCCCCCAATACCTGCTTCATTACCATAGATACGCCCGTACAATGTAAACAAAACGGTGTGAAGTTGCAGCACTCTTTGGGGACCATGGATCAATTCGTAAATCATGCACTGAGTCATTTTTAGTCGCAAGTAAGTTTCCCCGCTGTCATGTTCACCGTTTCCGTTGGGTAGGTCGGGTAGCGGATCGTTATCGCCATGGTTTCCGATGGCCTGCTGAATATCGGCATCCACTTCACGCCATCCGGATTCCCGACAACCCACTTCGCAAACGTGGAGGGCCTTTTGATACTCCTTTTGGGATGACAACAATAAAGCTAACAAGTGCCACGCTTTCAAGTCCTCGGGGCGAAGCGTCAGCGCCCGCTTCACCGCTCCCAATGCCTGGTGGACACTACGTTCCAAGGCATGCTGCAAGGCCAAATGGTAAAGCAGTTCTGGATTCCGTGGGTCTAATTCGGTAGCCCGAGTATAGGCCTTTAGGGCCCCTTCTTGATATTTGGCACGTCGTTCTGGATCTTCAGCACGAATACAGATCTGGGAATGACACAGTCCGTGGTGCTGGTACACCTTGGCCAGTAGCGATCGGGGTACTTGGCTCGTACTTTGTTGACACAGGTGTAAGGCATAGTCCAGAATCTCCTGAGCAAGTTTGTGCTTTTCCAGCTGCAAGATTAGCATACGACACCCCACCACCAGCGTATCCACCATATCTAGAACATCCTCTTCCTCTCCGGGGGAAGTATGGTGTTCGGTGGGTAAGTGAGCCCCAACGGTATCCCGACGTGGACGCATTAGGGAGCTATTACGAGTGGGAACATTGGGTAGCGGTTTAGGGGATGTTCGCACCGGGGAAGGAGCCGAGAAAGAGCGGGCACGAGTAGAATCTCTTTTGGTAAAAGCTGGTGCAGAGGGATGCTGTTGGGCCAGGTAACGGGCACATTCACCCCAGTAGGTTTCCAAGGCCATTTCTGCCTCCAGGTAATCCCCATAAGCAATCAACGTTCGCACCAGATGACGATAAATATGTAAAGAATTGTAGGTGAAACGTGACATGCGGTAGAGAAATTGCACTAGGGCAAAAGTGTCTTCCCGGGTGGGTGACCCGGCCAATTCCCAGTCCTGCACCGCCTGGTCAACCATCATAATGATCGGGTAATGGGTTTCGTGGGCCTGGGGGAACCGATATACGTGGCCCACGGCTTCCTTGTACCGTTGATAAAGGGAGAATAGTTCATGTTTAAAGGTAGCTGGGTTATATAAGTAGGAAGAAGGTTCGTCAGATGGATAAGGTACACCATTGGCTTCACCCCCAGGTGGTCGGTAATACCCCAAACGATAGGCCCGGGACAGGGCTCGGATGAACTGTGTCAAAAAAACGACGAGTTGATGTTGCGCATAATTGGAGGGCCACTCTTGACTATGCTGTAGATAACTCCGGCAGGCGGTGATGCCCACCTGGGGATCGGAATCCGCCAAGCGAAGCAGGCTAGAACGGAACAATGCTATTTGAGACCAGCGTAAAATCTCGGGTATTTGGGTAGAATCCTGGATGGTACGTGAAAATGCGGTGGCTTTATCGTACATGACCAGCGCCATGGAAGAATCAGCCGATTCCATACACATGCCCAGCAACGTATAACGTTGAAGTGTCAAGGCACGGGCGTAATTGGGAGCCACGGAACTTTTGAGCTCGTCGGGGATGGAAAGCAATACCGTAGAACATTTACCTTCGTGACCCAGGTAGAAAAACACCATGGCCAATAGGACCTTGAACTGCCAATACATTTGCTCATCCTTCTTAACGAGATCCTTGTTCTGCAACATCACCCGCTGCACTTTAACCAGTTCGTTGGTCAAGCCAGCGTGCAAGACGAGTCTCGGCGGTATAAAACCTGGCTCGGCTGCGTCCTGAATCGTACCCACTTGAATATACTCATTCCCGGTAGTATAATATTGCCGAGAGGTAGTCGGCCTGGACAAACTGCCTCGTCGATTACCCTCCGCCAGAAGCAATCCCCCAATCGATGCGTCGTTTCCCGTCACACTTAGGGAAGGCCGCGGGCTAACACTCGGCGAAAGCATCCCTATACTACCTCCAGCCCCACCACTATCGGTACTGCCCCTGGCCGTGTTATCATTCTTCCGGGTAGAATAGGATAAACCGCCAAATTCCGCATTTGGCAGGTGAAGTCCCCCCGTACCGGTACGAAATATGCTGTGATTGGACTGGTCTTCGAGTTGGTGGAGACGGTGTTCACAAAGGAGAATCGTTTGGTAAATTTCACCTTGGTCCCGTTGGGAGTGATGTTTAAGGTACCGGCGTCCTAGGTCGGGTAATTTGGCAGTTTCCCGGTGACATCGTGCGTGGTCGGCTTCTCGCTGAATGGTTAACAATTTATGCGATGCCATGATTAATGATTAGGTTGTTTTTGGCGATTCAAACAAAGAGTAAAAGAGAGCGTGTGACAAGTGCAATTAAAGTGGAATGCTGTAAATGAATGCCGTACGACCGGACCAGTGGTCATCAGAATAGTTTCCGCACTGGCAAATGGTACTGATAAGCGAGTATTGGCCAGAAAGTAAGGTTTAAAAAGAAAAAGAGCCAAAGCTCTGGCTACTTTGTAAATGAAGGGTCGAACTAGAAATGAACCACTTTTTATGCAAGTAAATAAAACAATTGTCTAAAGAAAGCAACGGAAGGTGTATTACAAAAGTGAAGAAAAGCAGATAGAAGACCGTGAACACCTCTTTAAGGCCTACGTACCAACCACGTCTGGATGTGGGGTTTGCATGCACAGTTTGACAATGGCACCTTCAAGGGACGTGGTAGGAATCACCAAAGCTGGCGGTAAACGTGTGGGGTGATTTTGATGGATATACAAAGTACCCATCTCTAAAAACCTCTGCTAAAATATGGATATGCAAGGATTGTACCCCATGTGTTTATGCCTGTGTGAATCACTCCATAAACGAAAAAACAACAGCGGATAGCAGCACACTGCAGATACCATCCGTCGCACTATTCGAATAGGAAATACCAGATTGGGGTGGGGTGGTAGACTTGGCTTTATTCAACTTGCGCTGGCAGCGATCATTGTTTTTATATAAAGTGTAAGTAATGTACAAGAAGAAGTAGTAGATTCATCATAATACGGCATCCTTTAAAAATGAATGAACCGATATCTCATCAGGTATAGGTTTGTGAATTAGTGTGTAAGCTAATAAACCCCCCTCCAGTATAAAAGAAGTAGCCGTTGCATACTGTTTATAGCAACCACGTAATGTAAAACAAATGGTCACTATATCTCCCCACCCAAAAAAATGAGGCTAAAGTGGGAGGACAACCACCCTTTCCCCAACCCTCACAAATTACCCCCATCAAAAAGCCCAAATAATCCTCCAACTCCATGCTTGACATTTAAAGGCTCATATTTGATAGGGTTAGCTAGTTTCTGCGTTTCAGTGGTTGTCTTTAGCGTTAGCGGACAACCGACGTTTAGTTCCCGACGCAGTTGACGAGAAGGACGACTGCCGACTACGCTTGCCCGGCGAGAGGTTACTCGTATTCCCTGAACTGGTACCACTACCTCTACCACTATTACTCTGGCCATTAGCACTTCCCAAAGCCAAGGTAAGTTTAAGCCGCGGAGTAGCCGGGCGAGAAGATTCCCCCGCCAAAGCTGGAGCATCACCCATAGACACTACACCAGGGCGACCCGCCCGTTTTTTGTAAAAATCACTCATCATCCGCCGGAACGAAGCCTGCACCCGTTTGCCTTGAGCGTGCATAAAGTTCTCTGGTGGATTAAACAGAAAACAATTGTCAAAGATCAATTGGATGTCCGCTACAAAGGCCTCCACGGTGGGGTACTGGTGGGCCTCTAATTTCTTTCCGACCGTTTCCAAATCCATGGGGTGTTTCACCACATCAAAGTAAGTGGGTGCCCCGTCGCGTATAGGATCCACCGGACGCAAGAATGGCACAGCGGTGCGTTGATTCTGTAATTTTTTTAGGATTTTGTAGCACTGGTCGGCCACACCTGGAGTCGCCATGGAAATATTTACAGCAGACGTAGGTGTAGCCGGAAGGGATGGTAGCGAATCCGGTGAAGTGACAGTCGCCGCTACTTTCCCAGGTCGTTCCTTTAGGAGATGGTGCGGAAAAGTTTTCTTCCACACTTGCTCAAACACTTGATGAAGAGATTCCCCCTGGTCGTACGCATAGGTGCCAGGCTGGTTAAATTGGGCACAGTTGGCGAACATTATCAAGATATCATCCCGGAACGCTTCTACCTGAGGGTACTGGTGATCGGTGAGCCTTTGCTCAATCGTACCGAGGTCCATTGGATGTTTAATCACGTCAAAGTAGTTGGGACACCCATCCCGCACCGGATCCACCGGTTGTAAAAACAGGGTGCGAAACCGACTGCTTTGCAAACGGCGAAGTACCACCCCACACCGATCGTAATCCTCCTGGCTCATCTCTGTCTCGGGCTGGGTCATTTTTGGAGTATTTTGCTGAGGGGCAGAAACCTGGGGAGAAGCAATGGGCATCGATGGGGTTGGGGTAGAGGTCAGGGCTGATGTCTCGGTATTCATGGCAGATGATGCCGTGACAGACTGACCACCCCGCGCTCGACTAACCAACGTCGTGGCCAAACTATTCCACAATTTATGATAGTACGCTTCCAATCGTTTACCGTCATCGTACACCAAGGTACCCACCGGATTAAACACAAAGCAATTGTGAAAGATGAGATCTAAATCCGCCCTGACTTGGTCATAAGAGGTATACCCAGAAACACCATCAGATTGCACCAATTTACGCTCCATAGTACCCAAATCCATGGGCTCCTGGATAATTTCCCGGTAATGGGGAACGCCCAACGCTACAGGATCCACCGGTTGCAGAAAATGCACCGCGGCCTTGGGACGTTGAAGTTTCCGTACCAATTTCAAACAATGCTTGGCATGGAAGGGCAGCGTGTTGAATAACGCGAGATCCTCCGCCGAAAGGGGTGTAGGTGTGGTGGTCTGAAGGGGAGTCTGGGATGTTCCTCCGGGGGTTGATGTCACCGCTGGAGATTCCCCCGGCGGCATAGCTACAGCCCGCGCGGTCAACGTTGGCGTACTCTGCACTGTGCCTTCTCCAGACTGGGATCCCCGCGGTGTTTCCACGATCGTATAATTGTGATCAGGTTGGTCGGTTATTTTCCCAAATGCCGCTTCCCACTCTTGTTCAAACAATTGTTCAATCTCTTGGCCCTCGGTATAAACGTACGTACCGATAGGGTTAAACAAGTAACAGTTGCCCACCAGTAAGTGAAAATCGTCATAAAATTCCTGGGGTGTCGCGTATTGGTTTTTTCCCAGTTTGGTTTTCATGGTACCTAAATCCATCGGATGTCGAACCACATCGTAATACGTAGGGCAACCGTCCCGGATCGGATCCACGGGTTGCAAAAAGGGGTAGGCTGACCGTACGCCCATGACTTTGCGAAGAATCCGCCGCAAGGTTTTCTTGTCTTCGGTCGATAGTTTTTGAACCGTGCGGGTTTTAGAAGGTTTCGGGGGTTTAAGGGGTACCTTGGGAGATGCAGTGGCCTTGACTGTGACCACCGTAGGGGTAACATCGGTCGCTGGGGGAGGTGGAGGGCCAGCACTACTCCCACCACTTGCTGTATCCGCATGAGAAGCCGACGTTTTCAACCGGATGACTCGCACCGGCGGGGTGGCCGGTAGCTGAGGAGCCGGGGCAGGTGTCGTAAACGTAGTCTGACTCGACGCAGCGGCGGGTGTCAATGGGTTGGTAGTTAACCGTATAACAGGGGAATTCTTCGTCGAAGTACTAACAGGTGTCACCTTATGGTCATCCCCACTGTTTTCCCTAACCTTCTCCACTTGGGATTTACCCCGAAGCTTCGACCGAACCTTTTCGACCACAGGATGAACTGGTATTTCCACTGAACACCCCGGCACCAACGGCGGCGACATCGTCCTGGCCTTATCCCCGCCGTGGTCGAATCCACCTGGAAATGCCGTGTCAGCTTCCCCCCGTATCGATGTGGACGGCGTCATAGTTGTCCCGCCACGGGGGGTGCCTGGCTGACTACTTCCCGGCTCCACTGACATTGGACGAGGTGAATCGTCCGACCCAAACTCACCACCGGTTACCGATCCCACCCGCAATTTCAACTTGGGAATAAGTATGGGCGCTGACAAAGGCGTGGCCAAAGACGGTAGTGGATCGGCCGGTCGGTATAACAATTCACACATGAGAAACACCGTAGCCTGGGTTTGTGGATCGATCGTAGCAAAATGTTCCGTTAGGGTCTCCCATAACAACTGCGCCAGTCGGTGATCATCCCGGAATAGGTTACGATACCGGTCCAACGTCATCAGCATTCGATGGCGTTGTTTAGCCAGTGAATCGGCCGTTTGGGCATCAGTATTCAATTCCCCACGACCATCTTCTTCCTCAATGATTAAAAAATCTGGGTGGAAATCACCCGTTCCCCGAGGATGGGCCAGTCGCTCTACTTGATAAGCCAAAGTCCGGGCGAATTGGGTCCACAAGTACCGACGAAAGGCCAAATCCGGGTCACTTTTAGCTAATTGGATCAATCCACAGAATAAATCCGACTGGGGTTGTAAACCGTATTGCTCCAACAAGGCACCAATGGCATACTGCCGTACCCGAAAGAAATTGCCATAACGAATCATATGAACAAACAATTCCAAATTAAACGGTGCTAATTTCAACTGGGCGAAACGTTGGTACGCTTGGAGACAGGCCACCGTGACTACATTGTGGTAGGTGGACAATAAGGCGTCCATTACCCGGTACCTTTCAATTTCCGCCAGAACTATTTCGAACCCCAAAGTGTTTGACGAGCTAGGTTGGGGGTTATCACCGTCGGAATCGAATTCATCCGCTGCATTCCGCGTAGCGTTGGGACCGACAGTGTTGGCCAAGGCCGTCAGAATGGTACTGATGTAATAACAATCGGAATAATCGTTCTCGGAATTGTCATTAAATTTCAACAATTGCAGCAAGAAATTTTGCACCGTAGCGCGATGCTCTTCCGAACAAGCCGCCATGGCCAAGAGAATGGATTTCTGTACAAAGTACTCGGCCATGTTGTCGAAATTGTTGGGATGAGGCAACACCACTTGCCCCTGGGTGCCCTGGACGGGAATTGCGGTGGTGGAAGACAAGTGAGTGGTAACATCATTGTCCATTGGGATAGGTTCAGGAGTGAACGCAGGTAGAGTGGACTTGTCAGTATCCTCTGACGAAACCTGTAAGCAGTACCGTCGCT